>VWZU01012524.1:1786817-1870257 GCA_013397095.1 Sterrhoptilus dennistouni
AAAAAAGAAAAAAGAAAAAAGAAAAAAGAAAAAAGAAAAAAGAAAAAACAAAAAAGAAAAAACAAAAAACAAAAAAGAAAAAACAAAAAAGAAAAAAGAAAAAAGAAAAAAGAAAAAAGAAAAAAGAAAAAAGAAAAAAGAAAAAAGAAAAAAGAAAAAAGAAAAAAGAAAAAAAGAAAAAAAGAAAAAAGAAAAGTTTCAAAAGCATCATTTAGGAAAGTAAAAATTCACTGTTCATTCAAGGTGCTCCAACAATAAATTTCAGACAAAGAAAACTCCTGTGTTTCTCCACAGATGAAGTACAGCAGAGATCACACAAGTGCTTGCTTCACAATGATACATAGCAAAAAACCTTTATGAACTGCATCCTACTTCATATGACATTAAACTTCTTGTGCCATACAGGTATGATTATTTTCAGTGAGGTAGTTTCAAGGGGCAAGAGGAGTATTGTATGACTAAAAATATCCTACTGCCAAGTCACACAGCAGGCAGTCTTAACCTAATAAAGAAGCAGTAAAGAATTTATCATACCCCTGCCCGAATCCCTCAATCTACACAAACAAAACAAAACAAAAACACACCACCAAACACCTGAAGTAACATTACAATATGTTCAACAGCAAATCTTCAGGTGTTGATGAAAGGAACATATATTTTTACGTCACCAAATTAGTTATGCTGCAGATAATGGCCAATGATACTCATTCTTATGCACACCTGGAACTCCACTTTCCAACTCTCTTCTCTCAAACTGAAGAATTAAGAAAATTCCCACCTGAAATACCCTAATTCACAAGCACAAAGCCTACAGGTACACAACCAGGTGCAGTTTTCTTTACATGCACACCTGCCTTAGCCACACAATAAACTAAGGCGGTGCATTCTGCCAGATAAACATAAGATTTAGAACTTAGGCAGAAATAAATAAATAAATAAATAAATGAGAAAGCAAACAACCACCAAAATAAGAAAACATTCATCCCAAAAAATGGTTCATTTTATGTTCAAAATAAGATGAGCCACAAAATAAGTGATTATTTTAGAGTGTAAAATTTGTTTTATCTGAGAATTATTCTAGTGAAGTAAGCATCTCTCACCATAGGCTATGGGTTAGTTTCAAATAAAGTAAGTATGCCGATTATATATGCACAAACATGCAGAAGTGAGATTTTGCTATTAATCATAACATTCTATGTCATTCTCCTGCTGCACTTCTAAACATAGCTGAAGCTATTTGGCTTTCTGACTTTCATTTCAAAACACAGAATTTAATGATGTACTTATAATCTCTTAGTCTTTGATAAATGTCACAAAAAATAATTCACAATTGGCAGTAATGGCAAAAGCCCTTCACTCATGTCTTTGGAAATATGACTTTTTACCTATGTGCAGTAGGACAACTACTAGCTGCTCCACTCATATCCCTCGTTATTGTTTTCTCCTTAAAATGAATGAAAATTTGGAAGAGCTAGTAAATTGTATAACAAAACACCTCCCAGTATATTTAGCACCAATTCTCTACTGAAAAAAGAGCTGTGTGGCAAACATACCAGTTTTTCACCTAGCCTCACTACTATTACCTAGCATGCTGATAGAAAAGTAAGACAGTTCAGGCCTCCTGGAATTAAAGGGAGGAATTTGTCACCTTTAAAAGTCTTCAGAGTCACACTCAAAAAGATTCACAGTTCAACATTACTTCCTAGAAAAATGCCATTTTATCTATCGATGAAGGAAAATTTTGACAAATAGCCTACCATCAAATGCACAAGCCTTAATGTATTTAGATAATAACTTTCCATGCAAACATTTGATCCCTCAACTTCTCCTTTATTCTAACAAGCAGTTGACTTTACAGAGGAGATGGGACATATAGTATAGTCTTTTTTAAGTCCTGCTAAGACTAAGATTCCAAGTGGGGCTGCTAAAAGTAGGGGAGCATAGCATAGAGATAGCAAGTGTCAGGTACAATTCAGTGTCTGAAATGTGATAATTAACCTTGTAACTTCCTCTGGTTTCAATCTAGAAAAATCTCCTCATTGTCTGAGCAGAAGTTTAAGGATAATTCTACTGAATATACACTCAATTATGTAGAACAGGAAAGAGCTCACTTTTCAACACTAATATATAACCACATGCAAAAACACCCCACTAAATTAGAAACAAATGCTCTTACTGATTTTGGCTGAGATAGGCTTTCTGATAAGAAAAGATTTTGCTTTAAAAAAAAGCTTAATTTAAACACTTTTCTTCTTCCCCTGATGTAATACAGTTGAAGTTCATGCCCCAGTTCAGTCAAATCTAATAGTTTTAACTTAGTTTCAACTATTACTGGCCATACCAAGATGTATTCAAAAGGGTATTTATGTTTCCTTTATTCTATTGCATCAAAGTTAGGAAAACACATCTGGGTAGCGTACATTCTAGCCACACTGCAGACCAAAAATCCAGATAAACGTTTTGTCTAGAAGGATGACTAAATAAGTTGGCCAAATATCAGAACAAATTCACTTTGATGGAGCTCAGAAACATGACCTGAGTTATACAGTTACATCCCCTGAAAGAGTAGCAACCCTCTCTTCCTTTAGCATCTGTCAGGGTAGGAGAGGTGGAGGGAAAGAAGGATTTGTTATGAGGGCAAAATTCAACATGGATAAAATGATAGGAGCTTAAGGAAAAACATTTGCCTACTTTCACTCATATTCATGAACAGTCCATATTCCTATCTTTTCCAGGACCACTTCCAATGTCTGCTTCCACTGCTACCAACAGATGCCTTGAATCCGATTAGGAGCCCATAAACAAAGATGGCATTTAAGACTCACACTGCAGGTCCACACAGCTGAAATCAGACTTCATTGACAGATTCCATGTAAGAAATTCCCTCTAGAGTGATGCTCAGCCACTTTGTCAAAAGTTAATGGTGAAAATATATAAAAATAGATAAAACCTCACATCAGGCATAGAACAAGCTTCCCGAGCTCCATTGATCATGTAAGGAAGCACACAGCTGGCATGTTGTTAAATGATAGGACTGGAGAAAATTACTGAGCAAAATTCCTGTGGAAAGAACTACTAAAGAGAACCTGCTGTGCAATGAGAATATGAACCAAACATGATGTTCTTTACTAAATGGAAAATTCCTAGGGGAATATACGAAACAAAAATAATTTCCTAAAGGAAGTAACTCCATTGCAGAGCTTACCGTTAAAGGAACTGGAGGAAGAAGTGCCTTCTACCCTCACAGTGCAAAGAAATTAGGAGGAACCAGGAAGATATGCACTCTTGCTTTCTTTTGGAGCAAATACAAGGCCACAGCTGTTTAAAACAGAGTGAGATCCACAAAGACACATTGTAAGATGAGGTGGCAAGTTTCCCTTAATTCCTTTTATAGAAGAGTGGAGAGACCATTATCCATCTTTTTAGCCAAAGAAGATATCTAACTCTCAGTGTCTTTGACTCCAGAAGACCCTTCTTTGTCTCCATTGACTACAGAGAAAATCGAAATTTCCCTAGATGAAATCTGCTTTTGTGTATTTCACTCACCTATATCATACCAAAGCATTCCCACCTTTTTCAAGAGATATCCATAGATGACCCTTAGCCATGAAATCTGTATGAGAAATAGAATCAAAGGACAATTTCATCTCATCAGAGCCAATCAATTCATTATCAGTAAATGTCTTTCCCTTAACTTCATTCAAACGACCAAGAGATTGTAAGCAAGATGTTGCTGTGTTTGAGTATTTCACTACAGATGTGCCTCACAATACTGTATCAGGACCCCTAAAACTGCATGGAGGTGGAGGAGATCCTGGCTTTCTTCTTCCCTAAAAACAGCTATAAAGATTGGAGGAGATTACAAATTTTAATTTTTACAGTACCAGCTACCCTTAATACACCATTTACAGGCATGAGTTAGTGATCACCCCTCAAGTGATAATGAAATAAACTAAGACCAATGCTTTTGCAACACATATGCTTATGAATGGCATTTACCCCCAGTGTTCACAATACTCAAAAACAAAATACAGAAAACAATCAATTCCACGTAATGAGAATGATTTTTTTAGATTTCATTAAAAATGACATACAGAATCAAGGAAATATTTGGAACTTAATACTGCACCAAGCATTGAAGGATCTTGTTTGAATTTTTTATATCTACCAATTTAAGCTTAGTAATCAATTTTGTAGGTTAGCTATTCCTAATTTCCTGCACAGATACAGTTCATTAATTCTACTTGAGAAGCATTCCCAGCATTTCACTATCATTTGGAGTTTTTTCCACTACTTCCTACAGGGAGGTCTTCCAGTTAAAGGCAGAGGTTCTTCCTCACAGCACACACACAGATAACTGTACATGCACTGAAGTTTCCTCAGGTCTCAGTTTGACTCTCTGCACACTCTGTTGACAAAGCTTTAACTACCACTTTACCAAATTGCTGTACATTATAGTCTGCAGGTCACTTGGCTGATTAGCTTCCCACATCTCAGTAGACTGAATTACCCACATACAGAGCCATGGTAGAGGAAATAGTTTTAAAAATACATTAAAAACCTGCATCCCTAAGTTAATTGTTTTGAAAAATATTACTCATCTTCAAAATAGTTGGATTTTGATGATCTTTATGGTTCCCTTATGACACAGGATATTCTATGAAAGGTATATATCCTGCAAGCAGCTTTCATTGCTTTTTTCTGGACTAAAAAATAAAGCTATCCCCAAAACTGCCAGGTTATTTGGCACTACACTAAGCCTTCTTAAAACAAGGGAATAGAGCAATGAATATATCACACCACTTATCAGTCCCCTTGTTCTGCACACTGGAGACACACTTCAATAATTCCTTAGGATCAAGTACAAAACTATCCATGATATCATTAAGTTCCATTTTCCACAACTCCTGTTTGACTGGGACATCCAGTGTCCTGTAAATTACTACAGAAGTCCACCCTTCCTTCCTTTATCCATTTCTCTTCAATATACCCGCAAAGGACAATAGGTGGCTTGAGGTGCATACATATTAAGGCATGAATTCTCAGTCAGGTCTTCACATGACAGCAAAATTAAAAAAGGAGAATAGAAATAAGATCAAAGCATGTTACATACTGGTATTCACCACAACTTTTTCCTTCCATATAGCAACACAGTATTAAAGACACAAGATTACCAAAACTTTCCTTTATTGTGAATAGTAGCATGTTTTAAATCTGCAAAAGCAACCATTACAGTAGTCCACAAAAAAATTAACCACAAATACTTTAGTTCCCTTAAGAAGAAAATTTTAGTACATCTGGGTTTTGATTCATGATCTATAAAGCCCAAAATAAAATTAATTCTGGCTATAAGCATCTGAATCTTTATCTAAAAACTGTTAACAGTATTTTACCTGATGTTTTATCACAGACAACTGTACACTGATATCACATAGCAAGGAGGTTTTGAAACACAGTATAAAATATTGCAAATCTAACCACACATCCGTACTATAAAATGAATTAATGTTAAGAAAGACTCAAAAACTAGTTTAGAATATACCTCACGTACCTCTGGTAGCTTAGGGTGTTACAGTGCTTAGAAGCCAAGCTATGCAGAAGGTAGCCTAAATGTTTATTAGAAAGTTATTGCTTCAGAAAATCTCACTGTGGTTAGCTTTACTTGGGGAAAAAACATTATTGTATCCTGCAGTCACCTTTTCTAGTATGATCTGAACACTTCAAAATTAACTGAAATGAATTTATTAAATATGGAATATGCAGGTCAAACTTCTAAGTCTCTTTTTTGTTTGTTAACAAGACTAAAAGCAGATTTTTGCTACAGAGTTGTTCTATAGTAATTCTGTTTTTAAAAATATTGACCAACTATAAAACATAAAATTGACTCTAATGCAACCAGAAAAGAAAGCTTTGTCACCGGCTTCAGCTTAACTAAGATTTAATATGAGGAAAGATCAAATGCAGAATGTAAGCAACCCAGAAAAACCCATTTTTCCAATAGATAATTGTAATTCTTAATATATAATTAGATACAAATACATTACATATGCATAAGTTTTGATATATAATTCTATTCTTAAAAAGAAGTTTTCTGTGTGAAGAGGAAACATGTTCAGCTGCTACTGGTCATAACAATATTCAAAGAAACTGAAAAACTGAAAGAAACTGAAGCAAAGAGTGACCTTGATGCAATAATTCACTTGATACAAAGTAGCTCTCTGTTAAATAAAATAAATCTCTCTCTCCAACTTAATATTTAGCATTTTCAACATTTGAAGATCACTACCGTTATCAGGAGTTACTATCAAAGTACTGATGGACAAAATCCCTTTCAAAATGGCAAGGGGTACTTCTGTCAGTA
The DNA here is from genome assembly GCA_013397095.1 of Sterrhoptilus dennistouni. Taxonomy (NCBI): domain Eukaryota; kingdom Metazoa; phylum Chordata; class Aves; order Passeriformes; family Zosteropidae; genus Sterrhoptilus; species Sterrhoptilus dennistouni. The sequence goes on from VWZU01012524.1 coordinate 1,793,179, forward strand.
ATTATCCCTGCTAATTGAAAACTGCCCTCTTTCATTTAGTCTTTTCTAGTGAGTGGTCCTCTTATCTGTTTTTCTGCATGTGATATCAGCCAGTGCCTCTCTCCATTCACCCGCTGCTCCATTATAGAGTTTTATCCCTCCATTACTACTTGTTCTCTTTTCAAATATCTTCCAGTTCACAAGATTCATCTGGGTGCTTCTCAATTTATTTCTTTATTATCAATCTATGAAAATATAGCAAAGGATTTTTTTGATCACTGGTGGATGAGTTAGGAGCATGTCTTATTTGTGACAGGACATCAAGACATTTTTTTCTTTCTGCTTTGATGATAATGTTGCACAGCTGACATGTAAACAGATTTTACAAAAAATATATATTATCTGAGTCTGTAATCGATCTACAGCTCTCTGAAAAGCAAAAGTAATATAGTTTTTGTCCCCTCTCCTTTATTTTCAGGTACTTGCAATTTTCCCTGTCCTTCTGTGGTGATTCTACAAAGTAAGATCAAGAACAAACAGTAGAAATGGGAGACAAACTATACTAAACAACAACAATCCTGAACATACAGTTTTTTCCTTAACCTCTGCACAGTAAAATTCAACAATTATTTTTTTTTACAGTTCAAACTAAACACATAATAAAAGAAGAGAAATAAAAATCTCATATATTTCCATACAGTTGTATCAATCAGTACTGGTTATATTATACTCCTAAATAACTTTCTAATATAATTTCATTTTGGCCATTCTATTATCTTATTCATGATTAATGTCAGGCCAATATCCTTACACTTACCTCAGTCTTCATTTAATTTTTGAATATCAACTTTACCCAGTTCTCTGGAACCCCCTCCTTCTGTCACGTCTAATTGACCTTCCTTGTACACAGAACTGTCTCTCCAAACTTTTATTATTCTTAAATATGAGTAAAACTTACTGAAGATTTTAAAAGTTTTACGGTTTGTTTAATATTCTCCTTCGTAACTGTTGGAAACTATTACATCATTTGATGAGCACAAAAATGTCTCCCTTCAGATCAGTGAAGAATATACAATAAACATTTCTCTTCCTGAATTTACTATGTCACATCATAGCTGAAAAAAACCAAACAATAAAGTAACACTTCTAATGACAAAAAGTATGAATGTACTAGTTTCAGGTAACTGAAACTCTACAGATTCTAGAAGATTTAAACACAATATAACATTCTAACATTCCTGTTTGCTGAATGGTTCCCTCATACTGACCCTTATACATGCATTTCAAAACCAATCAGAAAAAAGCTTTAGGAAAAATATGCTATTAACTAATTAACTTAAATAGGCAGAGGATCAAGCAGGTTTCTTCCCTATTGTGCTGAAGTCTTTTATCTCTATCTTCTGTTCTCAACTCCTTCGAGACACCCAAATACCTCTGCAGGAAAGAAAACTCACACCTGCACTAAATGTATCCTTAGAGCTTTTTCCTTAATCTTTGTCACAAATTCAGCTGCAACAACTGAATTTCTATTTCCTTCCATTCCTCTCTGCTTCAAAAACATGTGTTGCCACAAGTTCAGTAAGCAAAATATCAGGTCATCCATGTTAACCCAATAAAGTAATTGATAATTCATTTTCTAAGAGCTCAGTTTATTGACACATAAACTTCAGATTTTATTAACAGTGTGTTCTTAGATTTCATAGGATGAGAAAATTATCTCAGTATGTATACAGATTTTTTAGTATGTAAATGATTTGTGAAATGTGTTGGAAAGCATCAGCAGCATTTATGACTACAAAACTGATGTTTTTGTCAATTTGCTATAAGATAATTATACTATCAAACAAGGTCTTGGGTGGCTGTAATTAAACTTTCCACTGTATTTTAAACTTCTGATTGTACTACAAAAGCTCCATATAAAGTGGAAGAACAGAAGCAGTTATGCTCTATGGTCATACAGCATTGTTTGAAAGGTGTTTACTTCCCAGTAAGGGTCAGATTTTGCTTATAAAGCATAGCCCTCTAAATTGGCTGGGCACTAGCTGTATTCAGGATTTGTCACGGGAGTTCAGATTTTCAGGATTCAACTACTGAAGATTTCTGGGTTTTATTCTTCACAACTAGAGAGAATACAGGATAGAATATTTATAGAATGGGATATTTTGAGAGAAGGAGAATTTGTCATGTTCTCCATATATAGACAACATGCATATTCTATATATAATACAGAAAGGATATTTTTAGGGACACATTGCACTGCTGCAAACTATTCTCTCAAGAAAGCAATTAGCAATTAATTTGAGTAAATGTCAGGCAAGACATGAGACTTCTGTGTCTGAACTTATTCCTGGTAATTTTTAGGAGTTTAAAAAGTAAAGAGCTTTTCCCTATATCTCATTACAACTACTTTCATTGACCTTCAAATAATTGATGATGTGATAGTAGGTACCGATAGACTTGTCAAAACAAATATATTCCACATATTAACGGAACAAGATCCCTATAATTGAAAGCCTAATACATTAGCCCATGGTGCCATGTACTGTGTGGGCAGTAAGAAAAGTATGTTTTCATTGCATATTCACCACTTTGTTTCCAACCTTACTCTGACTGCTTGGCAGCCCATAAAAATATTTTAATGTAAAAATGCCCAGTTTTAGTAAGAAACTGGTCTCCCTAATCTTTCTGTAGTATAGTGTTTCCATTCCAGAACTAACAGAAAAGCAAATTAGCAAAGTCCCACTACATTTTTCATATCACTGCTAGAACATGGTAGCCTGATTTTTTTCTCATTCCAACATGATTTGTAATTGCTTTAGAAAGCATTAATTAAATAGTCCTTAATACGAATAATTTCTCTGGACAATTTTTACATTGGTTTGCTGTATTTTCTGACTCTTAACTCAGTCTCCTTTTAATAAAGGTATGCTTTGGTTTTGCCTAAGATCACTTAATTATCATACAGTAGAGTGCCAAGACTAAGGGCAAATTTAACTTCATTTCCATACGTTGTATCAGCTTATCAAAAATTTTGCATGCCAGCTTAATTAAAACATGATGGCAAACAAAGGATGAGTCAATTTAAAAACTGAATATAAAACATACCCTAGGTATAAAGCACAACTGTACATCACTATAGGCTATATACCAAAGTACAGCTCCTCATTAGCTTATTTCAGTTGCCAGTAAAGTGTTTTGCAATAGGTCAGAACCTGTACAAATCCTTGGAAAAAGTTGTGACCATAAAGGACAATTTTACAAGCAACAGTCAGTCCTCCATGCCCACAAGGTTAATGTGAATGCAAACACATTCCTCACAGTGTAAGACGACCTTTATTGTTTCTAATTGGGTTTCTGTGTCTTCTTCAAGCCAGGGAAAATTCTGTCTCATTAAACTGACAAACTTTTTACAGCCACCTGGTTCTGATGAACAGGAATACATCCACGTGACAAATGTCAATGAACTTCAAATCGTATGTTTTCCACTTTGACCCTTGAAGTCAAATGTACATGCAAATAAAGCCCTGAAAGGCTTCAAGAAAGCAATTTCTACTAGTGCATGTGAAAATACAAGTTGTAGGAGATTAGTCTAAAGATTTACAATTGCTGCCCTTAAAATAATATGCTTCTAATCCACACTTAATTTAAAACCAAATATTTTAAAAAGCAGACCTTTATCAACTGCTTTCTCCATCAATATTTCTTCCCTTAACAGCTATATTATTTCTCTGCAATGCTAATTTGTTTTTTTTCCCTCCAATGGAAATTAAGCAAGGATTCTGCCAAAGAAACAGAATACTTTTTGATGGAATAATTTTTATTTTTCTACACATTAAGCTGCTTTCATGCTTTCAGAAGTATTTGTGTCTTCCAAAATTACTTATTGCCTTCTTTTTAATCTTTATCTTCAATAAAGAATTTTATATAGTAGAAATATTATAAGCTATTTGCATCTCAGGTGGAGAAGAATAATGTGACTGGGCACATTTCCCTCTTTGTCCTAGTTAGTACTATTAAGACCTTTTAAATGAGCATTTTAACAAGTATATTCTTGATTCCCCACCTTTATCTCAACTTGTCAGCAAGCTCTGCTCCCCACAGAAACAAACAATGAAAGACTAACTTGACATCTTTAACAAAGGCTCTCTCCTTCAAAGACACTGGGGTGAAGGAGCAATTTAATTAAGATGGAAAAAGAAGCTGCCAATCAAATTTTAAAACACCATTCATTAGATGGGTTAAGAGATAAAAAGTGCCACAATTTCTGGAATCCAATCTCTTTCACTGCTGCAAGCAATACTTCACTGAACATGAATTGCTAAAAGGATTGACATAATATATTTTGGGGGAGGGAAGGGTTAGAAATGTTCACATATTCCAGTGAATCACTCTGCCATAATGCTTGCAAACTAAGACTGGTGTGTTCCCCTTGGGCAAACACCTGTTTACGAATTGGGACATATCATTAAAAGTGACTTCACCTTCTTTTATGCTCCATGCCAAATTCAGTACAACTCACTTGGGCTATGCCAGACCAGCATTCCATTCCCATGTTCTGGACAACTAATTGCAACCTTCAGTTTGACTACTTATCTAAGGTGTTTCAAGCAGTGCCTGAAAACAGGGAAAGAAACAGAAACAGCTTTCAGATTTTTCCACCTAAAGAAATAGTGCCACTAGTCTAGTTTAGTTAACTCAAATATACCCTAGAAAATGATGAATGAACGAGGCAAATTAACCCAGGAGGTGCACAACACTTCTCATTCACTAATGATGTCATTCTAATCCATAGAACTACCTTTCTTAAACTGGAAAACAAACATGCAAACACACAGAGAAACAATAGAGAAACATTCTACTCTGCAAACTACTCAAAGGACTAAAAAAAAAAGCCTTTTGTCATTCACAGCATTTTTGCAAAATTCCAGTTTGGAGATATAGATATAGATGACAGATAGAGTAGGTTTTGCTGAAAATAAAAAAGAAATAATAAAGTAAAATGACAATATAAGTATTCCTTTGAACAACATCAGTAAGAGTCACAAGTGCAAAATCAGAAACATGTAGCCTACTGAAGCACAATTGATTGATGCTGAAATGCACCAAATCTCTTCCAGTAATTTTGGAGAATAAAAATAAACTAGGCAGCTTAAAGTCCATTGTTATCTGAGGTACATAAATGAGGCATGGGAACCTACACTGGATTATGTAAAATTCAAAAGTAGAGACTGGTATTTTTAATATTAAAAAAAATTCACCCATCTGCCATTTATTACTGTACACTCTCATTTTTATTATTGCCATCAGTCATCTCCTCTTTTGACTGTGCTGTAGAAGTGTAGATAACAGTGGTTAGAAATAACACGAGAGATTGATGCAACATTATAAATACACACTGTTTTAGTTGTAGTGGACCACATCCTGGTTACCAAGCAGATGTTTGCTTTCTGCTAACACACAGTAAATGCATACCATCAAAGCCAAAGTGGGGGTCACTTCCTACACTGCTTCCTCCAGTATCAGAAACTTCAAAGCAGCAAAGTCAGCTCTGTGCCTGCAAGATTCCCTGCCAATCTGCTCAAACTGTCTCTACCATCCCAAAGAGCACGGCAGGTTCTGCCTTATGCCCAGTGCCCCACAAAGAGCCTGGAAGCTGCTCCACAGCACACAGACCCCGCAAGTAGTCCCAGACACCAAGATCTCAGTGTGCTCTTGATGACATCTGGGACAGGCTGGCATGTCATCCCCATGTTTAAGGGAATGCTGCAGTGTCTCTCTAAAAGCAATACGGTCACAGAGTCTGTAACATGTCCCCATACTCTACCCCAAGAACAGCTGTCTTTGAGTAATTTTGACTGAAATAAAATTAATTTGAAGCCCACAACAGCAAAACAGAAGGCACAGACTTCCCCAAATTCCCCTAACAGACTGGACAGGTCTGTTTGCTGATGGTAAATATTAAGAGGCAAGATATAAATATGACAGATAATGCTGTTCCAAAGTTTTATGTCAGACAGGTCTAAGGACTGCACATGCAGTATAATTGCTTATGAAGACACTAGTGATCTAATAGTTAAACCCAAACATTTACATTTAGCTTTTTTATTTATTAAGGAAAATATTAATTTAAATAACATTTTTAATAAGAAAACTATTGCCAAGCACTTGATAAAATAAATCATTAAAAGAATTAAGATGAATTCATATTCTTGAATCTATAATTAATTTGGTTTGTTTATAATAGTATTTACAATAGTATTGACATAGTAGATTAGTATTACTAATATATGAAATCAGAAGTAATGCATACAAATGGCAGCCTGAAAATGGCAACTTTTAATGCCAGTATATGCCTAGAGGAAGGTATTCCTGCCCATAGCACCAAGGACAGGAACCAGGTGATCTTTAAAGTCCCTTCCAACCCAAGCCATTCTATGTTTTTGTGAAAGGACTAAGACTCTTGACTAACATTAGTCATTTTCATATCACCCCATATGTAGCATTTCCCTTTCATTTTTATTTTTTTCTGATATCTGTGGCTAACTTGTTATGCTGTTCATTAAGCAAAACTTACTTGCAAAAAATTAGAACACATATTTAGATTAATGAGCTGGGGGGACACAACTAAATTTTTTACTTCTACCACTTAACTGCAGCGTATTACAGTAGCCACAAGATATTACAATTGTTCTGTTCTGTTCTTAAGGATTACACTTAGTATTCCTGAAAAAGACATTCCACAAGAATATCTAAAACTAAATATTTTATCTTACTCTTGGTAGCAACTAGTTTTAATACCTTAACCAATTTTTTCAAAAAGCATAGACAATTTAAAAAAGCAACAATAACTTTTTCCAAAATCCAGTATCTATTTAAAAGCAATTTCCCACACCGTCTATAAGGTTGAGTACCAAACTATACAAAATCTGTACATTTGAGCATAACCATTTTTTAAGTGTGCTACTACATCATAGATTTGAAAGACAGCACCTAATACCTTGGAATAATGTGAAAGAAATAAGGGGTCGTGTTCTCTAATGTGCCCAAGCTCTGTGCAATTGGTGCATTATGCTGTCTTTTGGCAGAAGTGAACTGAGTCACTTCCTTTTCATTAACTGCAGCCATAGCAACTGCGCAGCTATTCCCAATTTATCTAACCTCAGGGGTTCTTGAGTATGACCCTTTATAGAGGTCTCATGAGTAACTGGTATTTCTATATCCCTCTAGAAGGATCTTTAAAAACGCAAATCTAAGAAGGTATGTACAGATGGCACAGGATTCTCTAGTCACTACATGAACAAGTCAGTCAGGTGCAAGATGGCTGTAGCCAGAAATTTTACTGAGCTGCTTTTAGCACTGTTTTAACTCAGTAATCTTAGGCAGAGCACTTCGCACACTGAGTTCAGAACTGCAGCACAGCCAGAAGTAACTCTTATCTGCCTATTAAAGACAAACCCTACCAAAAGCAGAACTCTCATGGATTCATTTTCAATATTGCCACAGAGACGAGGATCTTGCCAAATAGAGGTAATGTTGAGATGTAAAATATATATGACTCCAATTTTAATTTTAGTTCACATTTCATCATTATCACTAGAGGAAGAAAGAGGCTGAGTGTTGAAAAAACAAGTGCTTCAACTCCTGGCTCAACTCTCTGCCATCAATTTCTCATGTGCTAACTAACTAGAATAAAATCTCACACCTCAGTCTCAAATGACAGATCGAAACTACAATGTAAGTTATCCAAAAAAGAACTCTGTTCCACCAAATTTCTGTCAGATTATATAACATATTAGGTCTAAACAAGAGAAAATGTAATATCCAACTTGGATGTTGTAAAGCCACGTTTCAACCCATGGAGCCATAGAGAACAAGGCTATCCCACCTGTTTTAGTACGAACACTTCACATGCAAGAAACTCAAACATTCTAGAAATCAAACAGAATGTATGCTGCTAGAGGTATTCTAGAGTTACCTTTATAAATTCTGCTTTTTATATTGACATGAACCTATATACACAAATAAATATTTGCACACACTGTCTATAACATACACTGTATAAATATAAATCCACATATCAGCTGTGAGGAATCCATACATTTCCTATTCACTTTTCACAAAACAGTTGTGAGTTTAGGTCAAAAAATAGTATGATTTTACTNAAAAAAATAGTTGGTGTTTGCTGGTTTGGGGGGGGGGGATTCTTTTCTAATTTTCATCTTTAACATGAAATTCACTAAACAGAACTGGCCTTTTTCAATAAGAACCAAAGCAGTGTTGCAGCACAGATTTTTTCAGAAGTGAACTGCAGCATAATACAATTAATATGCATAGAGCACTCTCTCCCAGGACTAGTATTCTGCTTCCAGAACAAGGGAGGCCCACTTCTTCAGCTGACCTCCCATCCTGAGAGGTATTAGGACTCCTCCTCAAACTACCGAGTTTCAATCCTGGCATAACTCCAGGACTGCACTCGTTTCATAAACGTGCTTTCAGAGCCAAGACATCTGCGTACTTCAGTGACATGCAAGTTATAAAAGGAGTGTTTATATCCAACTTCAGCATAATGTGAAAGTTTAGCAGCCACAAGACAGCTTTATACAGTGACTGGATGTTACTTAAAGGCTTCATTGTACTTCCAATGACAGTACTCGGCAAAATAACTAGAACTCTCTAAATTAATTACACTTTCTTCTAATAATTACTAAACTCTCCTGGGTTTATAAATAAGGTGGCCCAAGCATCAGGAAACATGGCAGGAAGCCCAATGACTGATTTAAAATTTATCCCTACTGACCAGTACTTCCCACTATCATTGTTCACTGCAGGAAACAAGAAAGTAAGCAAGCTTTGCATCATACAATATGTAGCACTGCAGCTGCTGAGCCGCACAGCTTTCCGAGTGTGCTCTGTCCCAAGAGACAGTTCTCTGATGGGGTAATCCCATGGAAACAAATTTCTTTCATGCCCATGAACCCTATTCCTGACGTGGCATTTAAAGCCTTCATTTCTGCCCCCTTACTGTTAGTCTTCCTACATATATCATCCACTCTGGCAAATTCAATTTATATTCAACTATTTTCCCAGGGTTTGAAAGGAATGAAAAAACCAAGCAGTCCCAAATACCTGTCTAGCTCTTTCAGACAGTAATGGTACATACTGCATGCCTACAGGAATTACTTGTCTTCCAAATAAAGCTGGACACTCCACAAACAACTTTTAAATGCATTATTACAATGTTTATAAAAAGCCACTGCTATGAGCTTAGAGTGCAAGTATGTTTTATCATCATTCACCATCATCTGAATCTGGATGGAAAAGTCACAGCTGCTAACAGTGATACCTAGAAAAGATACCATATTGAAAAAGAATGCATGAGTAAGGATGAAAGAAAACATCTGAAAAAAGCACCATTTGTACCTAATCTTCCATGGAAGATGTTCCAACAGTCCTATAAAAACTGTGCTCACTCATCTTGTTGCTTTCCTCTAATGCTCCTGCTCTCATTTACTAAAAATTTCCATTTTAGATTCTTAAATACATTATTTAAATCCATAGTGAAATGTGTAGGAGTACACCCTTAAATAAGTGCAGAATGGAGCAGTGTCAGGGCCTTAGTAATTTGACAGAGTAATCTACATAATCTTTGCTGACTATAAGTTATTACGTATTTTAGCCTTACCAATCACACCTCCCTACTCTTGCTTTTCCCTTGAAGCTTTTAAGGAGAGACCGTGACTTTGAGCCATTTTCAGTAACAATAAGAAAAGCAGAAGCATGCAGTACCAGTTTGGAAAGCTTTACAAATGCTTTATTTCCTCAGAATAGCTGAAAAGTACATGCCTCTTTCTCCTTTTCACCTTACAGATTCCCACTGCTGCGTTCATCTTCCCATGACTTTCTATATACATACCCCACATTCCCTGTTTGGTGGCCTTCACGCTCCTCTGCGTAAATTTCCTTCCACTGTACACATTCCCTTCTACTTCAGAATTAATATATATCCTACATACCATATTCTATCTGCATAACCATTTACACTCATGGAAAAATATCTGAAGGGAAAAAACAGGCCTGATATAAATATTTAATACAAATCAGGATTTCATCACATCAGTTAACATATGCTTAAAATTTAAGATTTTCATCATAATTCTTAGGAAACTCTGCCAGCAAACATCAAATGAATAGTCTTTTTCAGATGCTTTACAAATTAACACAAATTTGGCAGGTCTCAATTTTTTTCCTCCTCGCTTCACTGATTGTTAGGCAAGATAGTAAACTTTTTCCACAAACAATGCAATAAAATCTCCATCTTAAATGTGTAATTCAGCTCCATCTTAATGGCTCCTTAAAATGTTTTATGGCCTTTCTAGATTTGTCCAGTGCTAGGGCAAGTGTAAATAAATTCAGAATTCTTTGAGAATACAATATTTAAATACAGTACACAAAGCTTCTTTTGTGAGGCTGGGGTCAATACTCAATACATTATGTTTTCTGAGACGGCTCTACTGCCTACTTTTCATAAAGCCTTACTTGTAGAGGAGGGAAAAAATGCCTTTTCCTGTCAAAGAGCTCATCTGCTAGCACTGTAATGAATATGATTATTTTTAACTTCAAGACGAATGTAGTGTGAAATGAACACAGGTATCTATGATCCTCCCAGCTCTAACAGCAGTTGTGTTATGAATATTTAAATAAACATCTGGATTCCCTTTAGAATTTAGCTGGAAAGGGAATGCTATACTGAGAATAGTGAATTGAGAACAAGGATTCAGACATCTCTCTGATGCAAGAAATTGTTGCATGGTTCCTCTCTCTAATGAATATAAAAACATACCTGAATAACAGCTTGAAAAATATGATGTGCAAGTTTTAACATTTTCATTTTGCAGAATATTTGGCAATTTAAAATCTCAATGCAAACCCATAGTATTAAAACTTTCCAGTTGAATTTATGAAACCATTCCATTTTTGAGCCATTTAATTTTGTGTGGTTTGAGCTTTGAGATAGTCATGCTAATCAATATGAACAATACAAAACCAAAAATATCAAGAATAATCAAAAAGTGTTATCAAAAATAACACTTCGAGTTCTTCATTTCAAAATGCTTCCTTTCCTATTTCCTCCTTTAGTATGTATTAGGAAATGCAAATCACTTTAGATTTCTAGATGAACAAGAAATATTTACATATGCTCCATACAGAAGAAGTTTGAATAGAACATTCTGACAACTATGAATAATTGTGAAAGCCTGGAGACTGGCTAAAACTAATTAACAGGTCCATTTTAGTGATTTGGCATTTTCTGATTAAAAAGTACTCCATCGAAAAAGCTAAAGAGCTCCAGAGAAGGGACAGCATTCTCCAGAATAATGAATAATGCTGTATGTGTAGCAAAAGCATAAAAAAGAGAAGTTTAGTGTGGCACAAAAAGGAAAGTAGAAAAAAATTAAAGCATGAAAGAGACATATTTACAGTAGATATTCAGGATGCCAAAAAGAAGTGGCTCCTGGACATTTAGATTTGTAGGTGTTAAAAGACATCAAATTAAATAAAATTGTGGAAGAAAATACAATGAAAGTAATAACATTACTTCCCATTTGCACTCAAAATCATAAAACTGTAGAAGAAAATATAATTAAAGTAATAACATTACTTCCAGCTTAAGCTCAAAATATTTTTGCAATTATTCTTTTCACATGACAATCTGTGCTATGAAATCACTGCCTTAAGTATGCTTTCAATATTACAATAACCTTGAGGTGGAACAAGACATCCATTCTGACAGTAGCATTAGCTTTAAAAACAGTGATTTTAGAGAACAGTTTCTCCTACTGTTTCAGCCATAAGGCTCTCTACAGTCAGTGCATTCTGTACAGTGTCCATACACTTCAGTATACCTTTCACTTCAAGAAAACAAACATAAACCACAGCAAACACTCAGCAAAGCTCAAGCTCAAACTCCCAAATTTCTTCATGATCCACCTTAGTTCAATTCTTCTAGCAGTGCTCTACTGCTTCCTCATAATTTACTAAGAGTCTTCACAGATTTTTTTTTGCACCTCTGCCACATTGGAAAACTGATGTTTTTATTTAGTTGAACACCATTCTTCATCAGTCTTCCTACTACTTCTTACACACCCCACAAGCTTGTAATATGAAATTTGTGAAGACGTGGAAAATTCCACTTTCTTATGCTCCAGGTTACGTACCTCCAGGGAGGTACCTATGTGTGAAAGGTTGCTACTTTTGAGTAAGAAAATAAGAACTTAGGAAGACTGAAGACCAGAGAAATGTGGTAGGGATTGTACTTGGGATAAAAGATGGGTACAGTGAAGAGAGGAGGAGAATTTGGAACTTTCCGACAAAATGAGGCAAATTATTTTTACACCCAGAACTTCATCTTAGTTTTTAAATCCAAATCACCCATGGAGGCCTAGAACTTAATTAAAACAGGATTGGGCATTTAGATTTTTCATGTCATGATTGGGAGGGAAAGCAGGAAGGAAGGGAAGACCACATTTGTGTTGTGTGGCACAAATGCCTTGGCCACTGTACACATGGAACCAACACATTTTGCAGAGGAGCCTGTTGGCAGCTCCACCTCTGTACCAGCAATTGCATCACTTGCATGGCCTCGTCTTTACCTGAACATGCAGCAAGGTCTCCCAAGAACATCATTCCATTTCTATTGTGGAAATTTAAAAGAGTTGTTTGCTTCTTTTCCTAGATAATCCTTTAATAGCTGGAATGACCAAAAGGGAGAACCTTTTCCACAGGAGGTGTCTGCCCATCACACTGCACATAGGTTGGAGGTGGTGCTGGGATTCCCAGCATCTAAAGGGATGTTTTTTACAGTGCGTGAACAGCATTGTGAATGATGCCTTACACAGTGCGAGTGCCTTTTTTACTGGGACCAGCAGCTTCCAGCACAAAACATCACTTGTGCCTATATTGTCTCTGTATCTCTACTGCTGGCTCAGCACACTGCATCTGGGAAGACCATGGGAGCTGGGGCTTTACAGTAACTCCTGCTACCCACTAAATACTCAGAAAGCCAAATCCAGGAAAGCATCTAATTGATGCTCTGTATCTTTATGCTGGACCCTTTACAGAGGAGTTAAAGCACGGCCCTAGGAACTGTGATTCCAGGTCCCAATCCTCCTTAATTCCTATTAAGCTCCCTAGTCATCAGGATGAAAAGACCCTGGAATGGCATGCATCAAAGCTGGACCCAAATGAAGTAGGGAATGCAGAACTTATAATGCCAAAAGTGAAATTAATACAAACTGCAAGACAGTGAGAAATATCTTATAATCCACTGAGCTCTTTGGCTATGGCATATCCTACTCTGGCCAGAGTAAATTCTTTCCCCATAACTGTGCTATTCAACAGAATGCATTCAGATGTAACTACTATTATGAAGGTCAAATACCACATAAGGTATTACAAAAATCTTTTTTCCTCATATGCTGGATAATATCAGGTATAGCAGGGAGTAAATACCCTGATGAGCAGGTTTCACTGATTATTGAACCAACCAGATTATTGAGCCACTTCTCTGGGTTTTTGCATGCAAATAGATTAATCCTATACTGTTTTAATTAGGATTTTGATGAATTATTAAAAAATAAGTTGCCATAATTGTCTGACATCATATATGAGCATGCTGCAATTACTGGATTATTTTAAGAACTCAGTCTACTCCAGCATGTTTCTAAAAAACTGACTATAAACACATTAGGCAATGAATCAAAGTCTATTCTACAAAAACTAAAGTAAAAGCAAAGAAATCACAAATATGCAAGCTTTTACTGAAATACTAACTTACCCAGATTTTCTATATTAAATCTACTCAACATCTCACACACACAATTTTACTATAATTAAGACATGACAACACCACTGTAAATAACTGAGTTTTCTCTATCTCACACTCATTTAAACTCTGAAAGGTCAGTGTTTTATTGACATAAGTTCCAGCAAGCACATTTCCTTTACAGAGAAATAGAAAAAGATCTGCATATATAAGACAAGTGTCTTTCAGAACATCTAGAACCTGTTAAAGAATGATTGCCTAATTATTTTCCAAAAGGCTGACCAAGTCTTTTCCCCAGCTTCAATAAAGACCATAGTACAATCCTGCCTCTTGAAATAAGCACTCATTTTCAACCAAAAATAATCACCTTCTCCCATCATCACCATTTAAAAGCAAAACTTTTGGCTTCTATTCCTTTGGTGTACTCTTCCTTGACTAGTGAATCTATTCCTTTTGTCCCTCAAGCTGTCTGTCTTTCTTTCATCTTATTTATTCCTTAAAATCTAGACACTCTTTCCACTCTGATCTTATATTTTTCAGAACTGAGGGTCTGGTTGATTTGTGAGCTTCCAATTTCCCCAGCAGACCTCCCCACCTTTGTTCAGGCTCTACCTGTATTCAAATATTTAAAAAATCCAAAGAAACACAGTTTCACAGATGCCAACCATTTCTCCTTCATGATGTATCTACCTTAAAGCAAGGGAATTTTTTTTAAGTATTCATGCCAAGAAGAGACTGTTTCCTTGTTTTTGCAGCTGTTTCAAACAATGAAAACATACGAGAAAAAAAAAAACTCTTCCAACTTCTAGTTTTACTTCCTTCTTATCACACATCATAAGTAAGTGAGGAACTACAATATTTTTAAATTAATCTTCATTCACCTATCTAAACCTTTCAATTTATTATGACCTAGATTCTCAGAAAAGTCTTTGGATAAATTTTTTTTTTTTTTTTTTTTTTTTTCAGAAAACACCTAAACCTGAAGTATTCATCTAAGCACACCAGGCTCAAATCAGTCAGTCAACCAGCAGGTTATCATTGAATCTGATGCATGTTGGGCTGGGCCTATTGCACATGAAAAAAAGTTCCTGTACTAAGTGATAAAGAAGCAAATGTTAAAGATATAAATTAAATACTTCTTTTTTTGTACTAGCATTAGTCAGACCTTCAGTAATCTTAATGATGATGAGCAGCTGGATTTGGCACATATTTAAATCAGCTCTGCACAGAACAATTTACATGATCAAAACTGTATCCATAGGATCACACATACGGACCAAAATGCCAGACTTTTTTTTATCTGAAGGCTGTTTTTAATTCTGCTCTTGCTATTTTTTCAATATGATGGGTATAGTCATTTGGCTCCTCTAAAGGTGTTAGCTACCAGGAAAACAAAGATATAATAAAAGAACACAAAATAAACCAGTTCTGATATACTTTCTGCCTTTCAAAATTTGGCTTTACAGGTCTACAGTACACTCACAATTCTCCTTTCTATGGAGGGAGGAAGGGGAACAAAGTCTGAGTGGTATCAATAAGGTGCCACAGTTCACTCTGTCTTGTCGCTATATGTGAAATAGGATCTCAACCACAGCAGAATTTGCTGTACAAAGACTTCATACAAGATTACCACTGCAGAATTCAGCATAATGTTGGCATTGCTAATGGGATGAAACTAGAACAGTATGAATAATACATTATACACACCAATCAATGTTGCACTGTAAAAGACTGATGGAAAATAAATACTCTTCATGAACACCAAGGAAGAACTTCCAAACACAAATATTTTATGATTATTCATTTATTATCTTTACTAGATGAAAAGAAATCAACTGAGTGACAAAAGCGTAAAAGCAGCATAAATGTTGCTCTCTTTACCAAATATTTATTATTTCTTTGAAGCATGACTAGCTTCTGTACTTGCTGGGAATTCTTCCCTTCCCCCTGCTTTCCCTCCCAATCATGGCATAAAAAATCTTAATGCCCAATCCTGTTTTAATTAAGTTCTAGGCCTCCATGGGTGATTTGGATTTAAAAACTAAGATGAAGTTGTAGGTGTAAAAATAATTTGCCTCATTTTGTCTGAAAGTTCCAAATTCTCTTCCTCTCTTCACTGTACCCATCTTTTATCCCAAGTACAATCCCTACCACATTTCTCTGGTCTTCAGTCTTCCTAAGTTCTTATTTTCTTACTCAAAAGTAACAATCTTTCACGCATATGTACCTCCCTTGAGCTAAGATCTATCTTTGTTAGTCTCACTAGCACTGACAACTGAAAGTAGAAAAGTGCTTTCCTACACAATACCTTACTTCAAAATTGTCTGCACCCACCTCTCCCAGGGGCTTCACAAATCCATCCAAGGTTTTTGGATGGATTCTCTATTGCCCCATAACCTCAAGAACAATCAGACTCTGTGCAGATCATAAATACCCCCCACTAGTTGCAGTGCTTGGAAAAGTATAAAGAAGGCCGCAAAGGTTCTTATATCATGATAACAAAGACATCTCTGTATTCCAGGGCCTTGAAACTCTCCTCTTTCTCTGCATGCAGTTCACATGCTATAGTAGAACAGTTCAGTCCAGGGGCATATAATTTTTATCATCCTTGAAGCAAAAAGACATGGGCACATCTATATTCAAGTTATCATTCCACCATCTCTTTTCCTACTTGAAAAAAATTCCAGTGAGCATTTTCTTTATAGACACTTTCTTAGAACATTCTTCCCACTTGCTCAATTTTTGAAATCTTCCTTTCACTTACAGAAAGTGGTTCTCAAAGACTAAAGACTTCATCATAAAATAATTTCAGAACCACCCTACCAAATCCCATCATGATAATTATCAAGGGGTAATGATTATCCCAGACTCCTCAACACTAAAGGCTTTTATTACTACGTTCAGGCTCATTATATTATTGATGTTAATCTTTTTGATGATACATCTATATCAGCCACTCGAAAACTCCGCAAGTTTTTCAAATTGTGGTTTCATATCTACAAGTGGTCTTCCTAGCAGAATTCATGAAGCAACCAGCACCTGAAAATACAAATAAAAACTACCTACACAGAAAGTCCATTCTGCTGGCAGATATAGAGATGAGCCTGCCAGAAGGCAAAGACAGAGGCCATCTCCTGACTGTAGTCAGTGCCAATTTAAAATATTCATTTTTATAGTATTAAAGCAATGCTTCTGTAAAACAACGTGAGTTTTGCCTACATTCAAACACTTTTTTTTATATCTTCCCTTCTTTCCAAATTTGAATCAGTTAGAAAGTAAAAAAATAAGTAAAAATCCATCAGTGTGAAGGTATCCATTATGCTACAAAAAGAAAGAGAAATACTGTGTTAGACTGTACAGTATTTGAGGCAATGATTGGTAATTTAAGTTTGGACTGCCCACAGAAAAAGGTTCCAACTTGAGCGTGGCCACAGTGTGCTACCACAAAAGAAATGTTAAGAGTAAAAGAATAATGTAGGGCAGGGCTAAAATTAGTCAGTGCCACATGTCTCTCACTATTTGGAGAGAATATAAAACTTTTCTTTGTGAATCTTATGGCCTGTATTTGTTGACCACTTTTTCTTTAGCTTACCAAAATTAACAATGTGCTTTGTAAAATTAAGTATTACTTGCACTGGAATAATGGCCATTCCAACAATCACATTTTCTCTTTAGAGAGTGATTCTTAAATATATTCCCTCTTGTCTTCTTGTAAATAAAATCTTTATAAAGCTAAGGCCAGAAAAATACCAGATGAGCTTTGCACCATTCTTGCTCTGTTAAAGTTTTTCTGGTATGGGAAAGGTCAGTAACTAATTCCCTTCAGACTACAGACTGACAGAGATCCAAAAATTTAAACAAAAAACAGTATTAGAAGCCAATAAATTAATAAGATTCATCTTATTGTGTAACAGCTTTCCTAAATACCTCCATGTTCTTATCATTCTGGCCCTCATCCTTACCCAAGGACAGCAGAACAGTGAAATTTAAAACTTGGTTAGGATTTGGTGAACTGAAATGGCAAAATCTTCAGGGGGAAAAGAAAAAAGAAAAACTTTATTCTGTGCTTCCATAGCATGCAATACCTTGATGCCTTGAGACTAACCAGAGTCTGTAGATACTACAAAACTTTAATTACTTCACACTGTATTGAACAACCTGATCAGAAACAAACACAGGAATTTCCAAATTTAACAGAAACTTTTTTTTTTACTGCCTTCAGCGTATCACAGAGGCTGTTAGCAACAGCTGCTAGAGCCAGAGGACATGGAGAACTAGGGAACTATTGGTTGCAGCAGACTGAAATGTTGGGATAGCCTCCTAAAAGCCCTGATCTGATTTCTCTTCAAACATCCTTACCCCTTCAGCATGGCAACATCAGTTTCTCCATGTGCTACTTCTCCTTCTGTGCCCTGGGGAATTGTCCTCATCTGACCAGTGAGGAGGATGGGGAAGGGACTGGTGCAACAAACCCTGCACTTCTACTGGGCAAAAGTGTCAGGGAAGGGTCACTGGTGGCAAGAGGGGAAGAGGACCTGCTGATGGATGGGAGGCAGACTGTGGGGGTGATGGGTCACCAGTGCCCACAAACGACTGGATGGAGATCCCAGCAGACTCACTCATCCTCAGTCTCTCATTTGACCTGCTCATGTTGATTAATGAGCTGAGAATGAGCTCTCTGGGAACAGTTCCCACTTCAACTTTGGCAGTGCAAGGCATTTTGAAACCCAGGATCAGGAAGGACCAGGGGATCAGGCTGCAACCCAAACAGTGAAAATATAAGCCTGCTTACAGCTCTAAATCCAAATTCTGACATGGGAACAACACTAGAAACTATTAGCAAAAAACTATGGCTTGCTTCAAATTACATGAATTTCAACAGACAGGTTAAGGAAAACCGCATTCCTTTGAGATTTCTTAAGAAATATTTTATACATTCATTTTAATTTTCAATTTTTGAATGTACATATTCAAAAATTTAGCTAAGAAAATACTGAATATATGTCACTCTTAGACTCATCAACATGTTTTCAGACTAAGTTTCTTCTTTTCAGTTTCTGAAAACTACTACTGGGTCCAATGTTATAAAAACTATACTCTTAGATGGCGTCTTCACTTCTTCTATATTGCTGCTTTCCAGCAAAGTTTTGCCCATATGAAAAAAAGCATCTTTAAGTGAGTTTAGACATGTAGATACATAGGGAACATGCAAGAATCCTTTGGCATCATTGGGAATTTCCCCTCAAGATTTCTCAAAGACTGACTCCAATTGTATGTATTATCCAGATAGTTCTATTTGCATACTACTCTTACTTACATTTTATATTTTAATATAATATTACATCTTATGTTAAAAAATATAATCTTTTTTAATGGGGTCAATTATATTAAGGCTTTAAAAGGCTAAAGAAAAACATTTGCATGTTATGGTGAAACAAAGGCCAAAATCATTAGACTTGCAAACTTCTAAGCAATTATGCAGGTGAAAAAAAAAAAAAAAAACCACCAAAGAAATAAATATTAGTAGCTAAAATTATAAAAAGACAGGGGAGGGTAATAGCTTAAGAATGGGGAAGAAGGCAAGAATCCTGAATTGTAGTTTCAACTCTTCCATCAGATTGCTGTCCAGCCTCAGATAAAGTACCAACCAGTAGCATTTAGCTACCTACTGTTAGAAATTCTGCTTCTAATTATCAGGACTGTTTGGGAGATCTTAGAATTTATCTAATTATATATTAACACTTCCTTAATGATATTTTCCTAGTAAATTCTATCAATGTTTCAGAAGAAAAAAATAGTAGAAAAAATTTAACTAGCTTTCTATCTTCTTATACATTTCTTCCATAATTTGGTATTTTATGTATGATGGGCTCTTTATCTAAGTTCTTTTTTAAAAGAACTCTTGACAGGAAAGCCAAACATATTTACAATATTTGTCTTTTGCTGCACTCTGCTGGAACAATCTATTTTTCCACTGAAAGCAAATCTATTCCACACATGATGCAAAAGTTAATAAAAGAGAGGCAAAAATCTGGGCAAATTATTTCTTGTAAGAAGTGTACTCTTTTGAGGCACGTATATTTTCAAACCAGAATTTAGACATTTAAACCATATTTAGTTGGCCTAATAAAGTGGCCTATTTTCAGTGTTAGAGCATCTAAAACACTCCTAGATAGAACAAAATTAAAGACGGTTCCACAAGTTCAGAATAAAACTACAATAAATTAAGTGCCTCAATAAAGCACAGAAAAGCCTCTTGAAACAGAAATTGGAAGAGCCTGGATTTGCAAATGCATCATTTTAGCTATCTTTTACCTGATACACACACTATTCTGAAAAAGCAACATAAGCACAGATACCTGGCCCTCTCCATTTGTTCCATAATCAAAATACAAAAACAAAAAAAACTTAAGAGAGAACATGGGTTATTATAACATTCACAGAAAATGAGACAAGACTTTGACTCTCTTTTAAAAAGCTACTGCATTTTTTAAATGAAATGCTACAATTCAGTTGCATTTGTTTCAATTTTTTTAAAAATTAACAAACTTACCTGGGCTAGAGAACAGACCCCAGCTCATGCTAACAGTCAGAGCTATCAACTCCCATGATAATTCATTCTGGCTGAGGATTTGCTCCGGAACCACCAAAACATACTACACAAATTAAATGTGACCTCCTACTAGAAAAATGCACCTGTGATCTAAACAAAGTGTTCTGACTTTTCTTCCTTCCTTCCCCCATCTCTCCCCTCCCCTCTCTCCAGAGACTAAAAACTCCTTTGCAGTGGATATTAACTTAAAAAAAAATAAAAATTAGGGAGAAGTAAATATCACAAATGCAACTGAACAGAAATATCACAGGCATGTTCTTGCAGTCTTCTGAGGGCAATGAGGAAAAGCCTTTACTCTTAGACGTGTCTTGGGTGTTGCAAACACAGATGTTGGCACCAGTCCCCAAACACAAAGCATGCTTTTCAATTTTACTAATACCTGCTAAAAGTATATCTTGGCATTTTTGCTAGTAAAGAAAATTAAGGAATGACCCTTCTTAATGCTTTGTAATCCACATAAATCTCAAAAACTCGTCTCAGAGAAGGGTTTCCACACAGCTTTTTTTAGTTTTGCAAAAAAAAAAAAAAAGTGTGTGTGTGTGTGTGTATATATATATATATATAAAACAGGGCCTCTTAGGCAGTCATTGCCTTTAGAGACTGACTTGCTACATTCAAACTCAAGAATAAGTACAGACAACAAGCAACACATCACTCAAACCTTTGCATGAATAGTGAAGTAATGGCTTCAGGGCTTATGGATACAGAATGTATAAACAGCGACAAAAAACAACACACAAAAAAGTTTTGATAGAAACTATCTACTTTTAAGGTTGAAGTACTTAGCCTAGAATTGGACAGGCCAACCAGTTTCCCTGTAAATGCATTGCTGGTATTCCCTCTACCATTTAACTTTTTTTGAGAAAAATTTTAATATATTTCAGGAATTAAAACTGATTTTTACAGGAAAAGGACTTTTATTCTAGAGGGGAAATGTTTATCTGTTCCATAGATGGGTTTCCCACAGAATCAAAAACACATGGACAAGATGAAGATTTGCATCAATGTGTTTTCTCCATTTGCCCCGTTGCCTTTGTTAAAAATGAAGTTGGTTGGTAATGTGTATTACAACCATAGCCATAAATAGACAGTTATACTTCTGACAGTTATACTTGCGATTTTTAACCTGTAATGTAAGAAAATATATAGGAAGAATTGGTGAAGGAACTTTTTGGAGACACTGGCTTCCAAAAGCAAATGGACAGTGCAGACAAGAATTTCATAACCAGAAAAGGAGAGCAGCAGTTAGGTACTAGGTAGGAATCAAGTTAGAGAGACAAATCTGTTGTAAATGAGCTCCACTACTGTGGATCTTGAGGACAAAAATACAAAAACAAGCAAACAAAAAAGACAGAAAAAAAAAGGCAAAATAGGAAATTAAACAGGATACCTTTGCATATAACAGGGAGTTTAAGATTATGGAATTCTAACTGATTGCAAATATAAATTATAACCTCTTCACATGGTTTTATACAAATTTAAAAATAGCAAAAGTCAAAGAAAAAAAAATACAATCTAGTGGATGCAAATAAAATACTGAAGATTAAGTCATCCTGCAAGCTGATAAAAACTTCTGAAGTATAATTTCTGCATACAATTAAAAGAACAAAGAGAAGTTATCTTTAAATTTGTCAGAAAAGACAATTCATCAGATGTTTTAATGAATATTATTCTTTGTGATTCTGATCAAACAATACAGCCTTCCTCTCAAAAGGAGGTAAAACCCTGAAATATAGCTATTAGTAGCCAACAAGTAATCTGCTTCATATTTGCTTCCACAATAAAACAAGAAATTTACTGTATCAGATGCTTATAAAAGCTAAAAGGAATAAATGTAACTAGAAGATATAGAGCATGTTGAAACACAAGTCTTTTTCAAAATACTTGTTTTAAGACAGACTTTCAATTACCTATTGAAATGCAACCAACAGCTAATGAAATGTTCATTAAGGAGAAATGAAAAAATAAGAAAAACTCAAAGAAGTTAAAGCACATAAAGCACATAATTTTCTCAACTCTGAAATCCTAAACACATTACAACTGAGGCAAGGGCTACTGTTTTCTTTAACATGACAAATCTATTTAGCTAGCAAATATTTAACCAGTAGCTAGAGGTTGCTCTTTAAGTACTAAATAATGAGACGTAATTAAGGTAGCAAAGGCAAAAGGTTACTAATTTAGAGCAGTTCTATGGGGTAGTGTTTAAATTATAGGTTTTATACAAAACGCATGGGCCAGTGCACAAGAAAAAAAATCCAATTTTAACGGAATGCAGAACAAATTAACATTTTAACATTATAATACTACTCAATTGTATAATGGGATTTTGCTAAGTGTCACAGAACAGAAAATAAAAGTAACACTCCAAGGTATGCTTGTTAACCTCTTCTAGCTAAATATATTACAAGCCTACTGACAGTAGTAAATAGACTCATTTTAACATGAAAGACTCTGAATTCAAAGGCCTTTAATAGATGTTGCTTTTTCTAAGTAGACTAGCCTTAAGAATATAAACAATGAACAAGATAAAAATTATGTTATCCCTTCCAAATACTTTCAGATTTCCTAAAGGGAAATGGAATGATTCCTTTTAAAATACTGTTTTAAAAAATCCAGTTACTGTGATATATAATCTCTTTTTCCATACTTCTCCTTCCCATATTACAGGAATTTAACTAGCAAGTATAGCCTTCAGCAGCCATATATATAGTTTTCTAGGCTCACCAAGAGGCTTTCTGGAAAAAGAAGGATTACAGTTGTTATGGTAAAACTCTGTCAACTCAATATTTCAGGGTCCTTGTTGTCCATCCAACAAGAAATTCAAGGAAACACTTAATTTTAAGATACCTAAATAACACTAAGTCTGTATCTAAAATAAATTGCTAATATTAAACCAAGAAATTGGCAGCCACAAAACTTTGTCAGAGAACTCAGGGCAAGCACAATGGACAGAACATTCTCTTTAATAAAAGCCTGAAATTATGTCTTTGGTTATGATACTCGTCATTACTGTCTTCTTCATTCCTGACTTCTGAACTCCGCAGTTCATTATGCCAAATTTTCTTTCATTAACCAACTTTCCCCTTTTCACACTGGTTGAAACTACCCACAACAGAATAATCAAAGGCTTCACAATGTAGAAATACTTACTCTGTAGAAGTCAGTAGTTAAGCACAACTGAGACATAAAATAGACCTGTTGAGATGCCAACTGGCAAGAAGAAATGGAGAAGAAAGTTCTTTTCCCTTTTGTTTTTGTCAGTTTACAGATTTTACCAACAGTTTAGCTCCAATATAAACTGCACATTTTATTAAAAAGATCTAAATTGGGAGAGTGACCACACAAGTTACATTTTTCCACAGAAAGGTAGGGCTAAAGCAGCAGCTCTGAGCTGACTGCAAGGCACATACACACAAGAAGACCTTTTCATTTTTTATTGATAAAAATATTGATCTATATTATTTTTGAATTTTCTTTTTCTTCAGGAATCCACAGTCTACCACTATACTGCCTCTAGTAAGTAATACCATGCAGAATCTTAACTGAGCTGAACAGGAGTGTGTAGAGCAGGGGACTGAATGTGAGGTCTTATTTCTACCTTTGACATCGGTCTATAAAAGTAATTTTGGGCCATCCATCACCAGTGAGTAAATTATATTTCACACCTGCAAGACTACCCAAGAACAACAAAATAGTAATTTAGGTACTCATTCTCCATATGGTAACAGAAATAAGTAGTTGTACAGACTGATGTAATACATTTTTAGCTTAAGTTTGCAGACAATATAGCTTGGTAATGCTGGTTTTAAAATACAGTTACAATAGCAACCAAATTTACTTCAGTACCCAACTCATAACAAGATCTGCAGGCATTACATGAGTAAATAATTTAGTTAATTTGGCCAACAAATACTTACTTCCTATGTGGTTTTTGGTTTTGTTTTGGGGGGAGGGAGATCTTTTTGTTTGGTTTTAAATCCAAGTTTGGCATAAAATGCTATAGAATTATATGAATTATGTAGCTCTCTCCCTTAGTATTTATTGTTGGTGCAATGAATGTATACCCAGGCATTTAACTGAATCCAAGTATGAACACTCTGCGAATTTGAAACCAACATACAGTTGACATCCATCCACAATGCAAAACTGTCATCTACTGTATATCAAAGAAATCAATATACTTACCTTGACCTTACAGCAGAAAATTATCTAGTTCAATGTTATTTCAGCTATCTGAAGGCACTGCACCCATGTAAACACTGGTAAAAGGAGTATAGTAGCCAGCCAAAGGCAAACTATTAAAATCACATCCCAAGCCACTAAAAATGTCCTTAGTACAGCAAGCAGAAATCAACCAAAATTGATAATCATGTAATGGTCACTTAATTAATTCATCATAGCTGGACTATTCAATTAAAATGAGAAATTTTACAAAGATCATGTATAGAAACTCCCAAAGTAAACACTGTGACTTCTGCCCACTAGTTCTTAGCTATATATTTTTTATGCCACAAATGCTTCCATACTATAAAATTACAGAGCTAATACAGAAAACCTTCTAGGGAGCATGAAATAAGAGTGTTTCCCTCCTTCCATGAAGATGGTATCAATTTTTTTATTCAAGCTTTGGTTACACTACTGTGTAGCACTTCCTCCGTTGCCTATGGAGTACACTTCTCCCAGTGAGACTGTCAATGATTTAAACTTCAACAAGGGTATCCAATAATTCAGATTATCTGATATGACATTTCTTTCAAAGAAACTTACCAGTGCTCCTTTCCTTGGGGAATCATAGCCAAGCAGTTCTATTTTCATTCATTTAAATGCACACAGGCTCTTTTCAGTCCCTACAGAAAGCCCTCATACATGGTCTGGTGACCTCATATTAGGCTGAGGATACATGATCTACCACTACAAAAGAATATTATTTCTTCCCCTTCAAAAAGTCTTAAGCCAAGGAAACAAATGCCACAAAGTGCTAGAGAACGTTTACATGACAAGAAGTGACAAAAATCACTTTTTACTGTTGCCTTTATACATCAGAGGGTACAATCTGCCCATGCCCCTGAGGACTGAACCAAAATCTGGGGAATCCTTCAATAGGTCACAATAGTGCTACAGGTCTAAAGTGGGAACCCCATCCCAAGAAGAGGAGGTGGGAAAAAATACTAAAAATCACACCTCTGGTCCTTTACTAATTTGAATGGAGCACTGGGTGTTCAAAGCTGGCTATTCACAGGTTGAAAGAGAGTAATTCAGTAGATGGGGCTGTAGGACATAGCACAGTGTAGCTGGAACCCTCTTATGTGGAAAATGTGACAGACCAGGCTGAATGCAGGCCAGCACACTCCAGATGAGGCACACTCTGCCATATCTACCCACACAAGAACATTTTACTGCCAATCTCTTTCTCTTGTGATGGCTGTGCTGTTTCCTGCTTTTACATGTGTCTAACTCCCTCCAGAAAAAAATAAATAAATAAATAAAGCCCCTCACTGATAATATGAAAATTTTACCTATTTGTCCCACAAACTGACTAACCTGTCAGAAGACTGTCCCACACTGAAATAAGTAATTACTACCACAGACCAAAATATAGAAAAGTTCTGCCAGTAATCCTAATATATGCTTCCCAAACACAGCTAACTACTTTCAGACATTTTTGGAATACATCTTCTAATAAAAAGGGGCTTTGATGATATTGTAAGTATTCCACCATTAAAGTTAAATAAGTCTTAAAGAAATAGAAACATAACACTATTTGAACACCAGTAAAATTGAGAATTTTAATTATATGTAATAGCCAACAAGCTGCTTTTAGTGGCTACGAAAAATTACATTTAGCAGAAACAGCAATAAAACAAGAGAAGTTAAATATAACTCCTCCAAGGAACAGCATATTTATTCAAGCCAAAAAGAGCTAATTTATACTATGGGTGTAGCTCTCACTGACATTATCTGGGGAAAATGACTATTACAGGAGAGAGTGTGATATATAGCCTTTGAGTCATGCATGATAAACCCTAACGGTTTTGCTTTGAGGTAAAAGTCCTTACTAATCAAGTAATGAATCATTCCCAAAATGTCAAGTTCCTGAGGCCTTCTGTGTCAGAAGTGCCACTGGAGAGAGAATACTCAATCATTAAGGATCACTTTTGAGATTTTTATCAACTGATTAATAAGCAAGGAAAAGAGTAAAGGGGCTTGAACAAAGAGTTAATGGACCTTTAATGACGTTCCCAGTGTTTTAGTGACATATTGAGTTTTATTTGCCACTGACTACAAATCACCAACAATCCAAGTGCTCCACACATTGCAAGTGTTAAAATACTGCAAGGAACAGTACTTTGCCTTTCAAAACATTAGAAAATTATATTTACTTCAAAAACTGTAATGAACATACTTTGTATTACTCCTAATAGTGTAGTAAATTACAGATAAGAAAATAAGAGACTGGCTTCCTAATCAGTAGACAGAAAAGAGATAAGAAGAAAAGTAAGGAGAATATATTTTTTTTCTGCAATACTCTAGGTGCTGGACTGTTAGCACCAACTATCATAGACATAGAAATCTGGATTTTATATAGACAATAATAAAAAGACACTCAGGAACAACTCTGAAGACTAAAATTAAGATATAATGGATTATGAGTAGTTACAGATATGCATGTGCACATGTACATGAACACTGACATCTATGGAGGGCAAAAGCATTTGCCTTCAATATATTTTCCATCTTTGTGCTGAAATCATCATGGAAATAGCAAAGGAAATTACTTTATCTAACAGTCTGAAACCACCAAGGATTGCTAACTTAGAGTATTTCCATCTCCTTTGAACAAAACAACTGTCTAGCCAGAAGTCAGCTCAATCATGTGAGTCTCCAACCAAGAACGAGAAATGACAGACTCAAAAATCAATCATAAGGCTGTCATTTGATAGGTGGAGGAATCTTATTCTGAGAGCAGAGAAAAATGGGAAACAAACAGAAGCAAAGGGAGAAAAGAAGTACAAACATAGCAACGACATCTAAATCTCTTGCTGAACACATGAAAATAACTTTGGACCTTCCAATTGGAGGGGCTCTCTTTTGCACATGCCTGTCTTTTTTTTTCATGATAAAAAGAAAATTCATGTACACATGGACATTTAAAAATTCCTTCACAGAATTATAAAATACCGTGTCAAATACACATTCTTTCCAGTAGAGAGGGAATTCAGTACCAGGAACTGGACATAGCCTGAAGACTCACCACCACTTTGAATTAATTGGACTCCAGAAACTCTGACCAGGAGAGATACAAGATCAAACCTAGAGCATATACCTAGAGACCAAAACACAGAGCACCTGAAGTACTGCTTGGTATAGCACCCAAGAACAGCAAAAGACTAAAACAGAGCTGCAGAGAATGGTGCAGACAGTAAGAATTCTTCCACACCAGCTGAAAGATAGGAAGGAGATGGAGCACCCATCTGGGAGCCACACAGTTACATTAGTGCAGTACTATGCACTAATGTGCACCTTTTTGTTTGTCTTTGACACAGGTGTAAAGCCTCCAGATGGCATCACATTCACATCTAGCTGACGCTGAAAGCAGGTGAACCAGATGTGGGACAATACCCTCAGCAAAAGGCAAGTCCTTGGACACTGGGCCAGAACCCCATGTCTTGTAACCTGGCTCTCAGGAAAAATGAGGGCTTAAATCAGCGAATGATCTGTATTGAAAAGTGATCACAAGTGTTTGACAAGGAGAACAAAATATGCTAACCTTTAGATATTTGTCAACTGTTAATTGTTTTTTATATGAAGTGCCAAATTTCAGAGAGGAAATCACATGATTTGGAAGGTACAATTCAGAATCAAGTAGTTCTCTCAGTCATGTAATGACTTACACCCAAAACTAACTTAGTCTGATAGTATCAAATACTCTAAAATGGACAAGAAGCAGCATAAAGTATTTTAATACATAAAATATTGCTTGACAAGGTTTCAACACTCTTGCTTAATTACAAACCACAACAAAAGCGAGACATAACATGCATGATCAGTAAAACTGGGCTAAAAATTTCTCACAATTGTCTGATTAAGTAAGATGTGCTCAGAGGGATTCTAAGTAAGTTCCTTTAAGTTCTGTCCAAAATTTAGTTTAATTACACATTCTGCTGAAATCTCAAGAAGCATAAATATTTAGTGCACTTCCCTTGGCCTTCTAAGTTTGCTCAGAGATGAAAAAGATTTTCTTTTTCTCCATATATTTAGGTTGGAAAGTTTGTTGTATTACAGCTTTCTTTTTTGGAGGTTTTTCTGAAAAAAAAGTAAAAAATCAGTTAATTGTTTAATGTGAACTGCATGTTCTTTGAGCTGAAAATCTGATCTTACATGCTTTAATTGCATGCTGCTCTAAATATTTTTCTTTCTTTGAGAAAAAGAATGCCACAAAGGTAGCTTTAGATTTGATTACCTAAGCATCAACTTTTAAGACCAGAAACCAGAAGAGATTCTGCCATGTAGTACAGCTACTCACTATCATTCTGAAAATGACATGGGATCAAAGAGTTCCAAAAGGATCAAAACAGTTGCCAAAAAAAAAATCCCAAAAAAACCCACACCTACAACAAGCAACAAAAGTAAGGACACTTAAGCATCAATCCTGTGCTGCAACCTAAAACTCTGGGCCAGTCCTAAGTATTTGCAGTTGGCATTCTTAGCATAGTTATTTAAATTTCATCTCAAAAACATGATATAGTCCATCTTTCTGTTTAAATTAGGTTATGTCAAAGAAACAGCTGTGTAATGAAGTTCACAATGTTCTGAAAATATATGGACCTTTCTTCAAGACTTCCACGTGAAAGAGAAAGGACAACTCCTGTGATGTTACTAATTAAAATAACCAGTGCATTCATTTAGAGATATCTGGCTTCCAAAACCTTCATTTGTTTCTTCAGAAGTCTCTACTGAATGCTCCAAGATGCCCATCTAACATCCAGGGTTGTAAATGAAGGGACAACTCACATCACAAACTTCAAGGAAAAGGGTTACCTTTATATGTGGATAAAGATTTCTCAGTAACAGGCAACAAATTGCTATACAGTTTACTGCCATGTAAGTAATTAAAATGGATTCTCCTGATGGAATTGTCTTTTATTCTAAATGGGGAATCATGGTGTCTCTAACTGGAAGCAATTGTGTTTGTTGACAACTTTTAACAGACTGATGGTAAAAAACTACACTTACTTTTCAGAAGGGAGAACAGATGAGGGAAGTCCCACTGGAAAACAAATCTGTAGGAATTGTGTTATTTCCTACTACCTTAAAAGAAAAACCTATGAGCACCTCTTGAAACCAGAAAGATTATTTGGAAGCTTTTCCACTTGTTTCAAGAAGAGTTTTTAGGTGAAAATTCCCATGTGCATTTATCTCTTCAAGATGCAATTCATATACAGAATCTACAAGATGGAAGACCAAGATAAGATAA
The DNA here is from genome assembly GCA_013397095.1 of Sterrhoptilus dennistouni. Taxonomy (NCBI): domain Eukaryota; kingdom Metazoa; phylum Chordata; class Aves; order Passeriformes; family Zosteropidae; genus Sterrhoptilus; species Sterrhoptilus dennistouni. Next base: position 1,823,068 of record VWZU01012524.1, read on the forward strand.
ATACAAACTGCATACTACACATAATCTGGACAGCTTCTAATTGTTTACTGAGTAGGATCAGGAAATCACATTATTACTACTTACAGCCAAGTATTTCTGAGAGACAAGTTATTCAATACTAATAAATAAGATTAACACAGAGGAATAGCTGAATTAGGACAAAATAATGGAAGCAAATTTTCAGCATCAATTAGTTCTGGTTCAAAAAGTGTGTTAGGTCCTTCCACTAATGGAAGATGGTCTCAAATTTATAAAGTATCTGAAGGAAAAGCTAAAATGTATCACTGATCTTTAAAAAAGGACACAATTTGGCAAACACGTAGTTCTTAAGTCTAGATGTCTAAGTTATGGAACCCTGCTGGCCATTTATGTCATATTTGCTCTGCCAATCCATTTCTAGTAACTGTCATTTCCAATGACCACACAAAATTTTACAGTAACATGAAGAGCCAGAAATCATTCAGTTCCTCTATATGGGGTTTTTTAGTTTTTTGGGGGTTTTTTAGGGTTTTATTTGTTTGGTTGGTTGGGTTTGGGTTTTTTTGCAGACTGGGAGGGGAGAAACACCATTTTACTGTTTCTACGGAGACAGAGAGCATCATCCCTCTTGTCTGGGTAGGTGGCTGCTGCTATTCAGCACTAATTTGTGTGCTGCCTTGACAGTGCACAAATGCTTACTTGTGTCAGTTGCTTAACTGTCAGAGGAATACTGGGGCCAAGGGTAAAAGATAAGATCTCATTAGAAAAGCACAAGAAAGTCACTGGTTTTACAGGGTGGGGATGAAGAGACCTCAAAACATGGGGAAACTTGAGGTACCGGGCAATAGCACCATGGAAGAAAAGGACAAGAACTGTATCATATATTTTGGAGGTGTGAGGATACAGGGAAAATCATGATTTGTCTTGCTTTTTCTGATTTTTTGGTAATACAAACAGAAGGTAGAAGGTAGAAGTGATTGCTTCGTAATTACATTCTTTTTTGTAAACTGGAACTGCTCAATCTTGTCTCAGATTCGTGTTTTAAATATTTAAAATTGGTTAAAGAACAGTCAGTGCCCTAAGAGAACTCAACCCCCTATTTAAAATTCATACTTCTTCTCCTCCCTCCCTAAAAGAATGTAACTGTGGTAGGCTTCCAAACAGGGTTAAACACAGCTTACAGCTAATATTGCTTATATTCAGTAGGATAAAATCCATGTGGGTTGAAATAAAAAATTGAAGCATCTCATTTTTATGACAATGATTAATTCCAGCTTGTACCTGGAAATCCAAGTAATGTTTGCCAAGAGTCAATGCATGAAAATTATGATTTCAGGGTAAGAATGTGCAGCTACTGCCAAACTATGAATATTTTTTTCTATTATGACAGAAAACACATTGTAGACATAAAAGATCATTAAACTGCACTTTCGAGCACTGTCTCTAGTAGGGCAGCATTATACAAAGTACATGCTGTTTACAACAGCTACTATAAAATTTGCTGCAATCTCATTTCATATTTGAAGTCCTTTAAACTACAAAACATATAGGGAATCTCAACTACCATTCAATGGCTTTTAAATGTATCAAATTAAAAACCTTTCTTAGTGCAAGTGCTTAGCGGCATGCCCCAGTGCACAGCTAATTTTTTTTTAAGCAGATCAAGAATTTCATAGGCATCTAAATGCCATCTATTGCAAATTTATTTTTTTCTTTATTTTCATAGCACCTTCCTACAAATCCTCCTTAAACATTTCTTATTTCAAATGTACAAGACTACTATGTACATAACAGCTTTCCTTTTCCTTCCAGAAAGGAACACCTGATGTCACTATTTGTTAACTGTTGTTAACACTCACTTGAATCTATTTAGATCTAAAATATTACATCAGAAAGTCAAATTCTAGAAGAAAATGTAAACAGGACTATAAAACGAAAAGTAAGCTTTTCATCATTGCACACACTGATGCCTATTTACACATTTCAGTACTTTCAAGATGGAAAATAGAGCTGAAGTTTTCTTATAATAGACCAATCAGTAGTTTCATTGGGGCACTGAATATAGTCTGCCTTGTTGATAATGCACAAGGATTAATGCAAAAAATTACTTCATAAATAGAAATGCTTTTTACCAGGGAGTGAAATGCAGCTTGATTAATTTTCTCCAGTTTGACATCTATAACTTTGATGTGCATTGTACATTTACCTACCTATCACACAAACCCAACTGTTATTTGAAGTTGAAAATCTGAAAATTAACATTTACAATCTACTTTAGTTGTAAAATTTGAATCAGTTCAGAAATTCACAACAATTTGCAAGTGGGCAAAGAAACCATACAGAACATGTTTAAAGTACACACCTAGGCAATGAAACTACACAAGTTGAATATTCATTATTTGATTTGTATTTAAAAAGTTGTTCATAAAAAGGTTATACATCTGCAAGGAAATACAGGCAGCAATACAAGGCATCTTTATATCCCTGTGGATCTGCAGAGGTTATAATACTAAAGCTTCAATTTTTAAAAAACCTCACATTATAAAAGTTATTTTACTAAGAATGTAATTCATACAGTGCCCAAGTCCTGGAGATTCTGTGTTAAAAAGACTAATAAAATCACATGCTCACTAACTGGAAATCCCTTTCTGCTCAAGATGAAAAGGTCTCGAATACACTATAAAACCAAAATACAGACATTTCCCTTCTGAATACAAAACACAATGTGAGAAGTAACAAAAACCTTACTTTGCTTTGCAAATAACTATTACTTTAGACAAAAATGAGGGAATAAAACAAGACAATTTTCTCTTTTCTCATTACAAAAATATTTAACATAAGAGAGGAGATGAGATTCTCAGACGATTATAAGAAAATAGAAGACAGTTATTTCAATGTCAAAAAGCTACGGGCCTAAAAGAATTTCTGGAGTGAGACTTCATACTGTTCATATTTAAACAGCCTCATTATTCCTTTTCAGAAAACACATTTATCATGTTTTGAATACCTCAACTATTTGCATTAGACATACTTGTTCAAATAAAGACAAAATATAATACTGAATTAAAGAAAACAAGAAAATGCAACAGAGAAAGAAGAAACAAGAAAAATTACAAAAAATGCAACATTGAGCAATTTCATTTCACCCCCAGAGAAGAGTCAATAATAAATCCTACCACAGCTCTCACTTTCAAAACAACACATGCAGCAGTGGAGTCTCTATGGAAATTACCATTTTACTACACTTTGTTTATAGCAACAATAACAACATTTCTTTTTTGGAAGGGGATTCCCACAAAGAAAAGAAACTACAAAGGAAATCTACTAAAGAAATCTACCAAGTTTAAACAATTATGAAAAAATGTAAACATTTGTTCTTTGAAAGGAAATCTTTTTCCTCATTCTTCTTTCAATTACACTAACTTCAACTTAAAAAGCCTACAACAGTAGTGTCAAGAAAAGCACTCATCTAATGTTGGTTTGAAGGACTTTATAAAATATGCTTTGGCAATATGCATCTATTTCAATAACCTAACTTTTGCCATATTCTCAGAATTCAGCTTTCAAATCAACTACACAAGAAAAGTGTCAGGCACATGCCAGTTGCTCTTAAGTTTTAAGGCCAAAAGTTCTACACAGCAAAAGCAGACTGAAGAAACTCACTTATGTTAATCTTTCCGGCGTATTTAGTCGTGCCATTTTGAAGTGTTAAAGAATAACCCATCTAGCACAATACCTAGTATTTATTAAAGCAACCAGAAAATCCCCACTCTCAAACTTAAATCATCTCATGTGAACTCAGTACAGACTGGAATAAAAGCAAATCTGACATACATATAAGCATACATGGAAAGGCAGTTTTCTCCAATTTAAAGAAATGTTCTCTTAGATGAGAACATACTTAGAAAAAGTAGGCAGAAATACTTTTTCATAACACCTTTGGATTTTAGTTGCTGTGATTTACAACACTGCAAAGGTAAGTCTTTTTTCCAGTAAGGACTCTAATTGTGACTCAGCTTCTCAACAGAAAAGCACAAAAACATGTAAAATAACTTCTTAACAAAGGGGACACATCACAAAAAAGTTATTCTAAAGTAACACAGAGCTGAGGCAAGAAGAAAAATTGATTTATTCTTTGTCCAGCATGGGGATGGTTTGGGAAGGATTTCTTTCTTAAAAACAGTGTTCTTCTGCAGATATCACATTCTGAAATGATTAGAACATAAATCCCCATAGGAAGGACATGGTCAGTCTCAGACAATTTTGTTGTGAATGTTACACCAGCCAAACCATTCCACCAGTTTACAGTGTACCATAAAATATTTACACAAGCTATGAACTATAAAATATTTTCACATGAACTATAAAATATTTACACTATCAACATCAGTTAGGAAAGAATGATGTGCTGTCAAGCTGGTATGACCCAGGAGTAAAGATTTTGTGGTCACAGATTAAATAAAACTATTGCAAATCATCTGGAAAGTTACAGGGACTATTAGGTTAAACAAATTACCGCTTCCTGGTCTCTTGGATGGTAAATGTAACCAGGAAAGCATAGCTTATGTGCTTAAAGCTGGGTTTTACCAACAAGATAAAGAAAGGTTAGGCTCATAATCAAACTGTACTGACCTCTCTGAATGTTCCTTCTAGCAAGGTGTCCAGATGTTGAAGAGGAGCTGGAGTTTTGTCTTTGAATCGTGTCAGCAGTCGCCGCTCAATAGCTCGAAACTGTACGGCCCTTTCAGATAACAGCTCCTGATACTTCTCAGCATTCAAACGTAGCTGCAATTTAAGGGTTTTCAAGAATTCAGGTTAAGGGTCACATACATTTATGTATGTACATTCCAAATGAAATGGGAGAAGGGTAAGAAAATGTTTGAGACAGCGTGTAATACTCAAATATGATGTTTATGCCAGTTTCATACTTTATACATCTTGTAAAGCTTAACACTTTCAAGAATTAACATTTGCCACTGAAATCAAAACTAATTGTCAACAGTGACAATAACCTGTGAAAATGCATAAATATCTCACCAAGAAGACAATTAACAAGAATGAAATTTCACCACCCAGACACAAAGGCTTCTTCTTGGTTTGGTGTGCTATTTATGACACATGTACAGTGTACTAGACTTGATACTCATTGCAATTGAAAGCAATCAGTTATTTCCTTAGCATGAATAGAAGTACTGAATTCTGCACTGTTTGAATGACTGTCTTTTTCTTAAGTTAAATCATTTTTTCCCTTTATCTATACTGATAAGCAACAAAATTCCTTGAAGTGCTAACAAAAGAACATGTAAAAGATAAAATTATTAAAAGATAAAATAGGATTTTTTATTATCTGGGCAACTGATGCACACTTTTCAGTATATGCCTCAAAAATAAAAATTACTAAAGATGAGTCTTTCAAAAAGCTGTGATACCTCCATACAGCTGATGTTAGAATTAGCAGAAGAAACATCAAGACACACAGCTTTCCAAATGCAAGCAAAAGTGCCCCAAAATTAAGAGAAAAGGTAAGTTTCTTAAATTTACATACTAGATTATATTTAAAAATAAGCAAATGTCATTCTGTCAGTAATTATTATGAAAAATAATAAGGTCAAAGGTGCTAAGGGAAAAAGAAGTACTATTAAGTTTTACTAGAAGTAATCTCAGGTAAGGGATAACTCTGGTAATATTCTTCTAAGCCTGCCAAAAAAACCCCAGTGTGTTGAAACTAACAGGGATGGAAGCATAAGAATGCCTTTAGTACATCATTTGACACCTTTTAGGGCAGACAATTATAGTAAGAATTCAGAAATCTCAAAAGAGCCAGCTGCAACATAATTAGAGTTGAAATTAGCATCCCAGGAATCACACCTGTATTTCAAACTTAAATGTATTTCAGCTTGTCATACAATCTAAAAAATTCTAAGTTTAAGGTGTTTCTACAATAAAAGTCTTTTTTTTTTTAAATCAACCTCTCAAATTGAAAGTTGAAAGACAATAGAATTGAGAGATTGAAATACAGACTAGGATCTAGGCTTCCTCCTTAAAAAATCCCAGAAAAGCCCAGTGACAACTTCCATCTTTATGTATGGTGACAGCTCCACCTCACAGAAAATTTGGCAGCATGAAAGAACATCCAATAGTATTTCTCATTCTTGCATACATATGTTGTTGCTTTTGCCCAAATACATGAGTTAAATAGAAATTTTCAATTTCTCTTTTTTTATTGGAAAGCTATAGGGAAAATAATGCATATATTTTATTTTATTAGCTATTTCTACAAGCTAGCTGAACTACTGGAGATTTTTCATTGTCACCTGCATGGCCAAACAGGAAAAAGTAATTAAATTTCTTTTATTTCTGGTCTGGCAAACTTCCTTAAGCCTCCAATGTTACTTCTACAAGGGAAGTTTTTCTAAAATCTGAAATGTCTTTACCTTAGATACAACTTTGTATTTTCTGAAAGCCTGTGATACTATAGTGATAATCTGATTAATCATTGCATTAAAATCCAATTTTAAACTAGCAGACCATTAGCAATTCACATATTACGTAACAGACCTCAAAATGTTGATCAATTAGTTCAAAATATTCTTGCAGGGGAATTGAACCGGAAAAGGTACATGCAAAATCCTTGCAGTTTTGCTTCTTGAAATGCTCTTCTAGTCGGTGTATGAGCTCTTTCGTTACCAGCCAAAGGTCTTCCAAGTGATCACTCTGAATCCTGTATCGTTCTTTGAGTACAAGAACAAATACAAGACTAATAAACACAGCTTTCAGACACATAAATTCGCTATACAACAGTTCGGTTAACATGCAAATAGAACTTGTTAACTGCATCCAAAGCCTACATGAGATTTTCTTAAGACGTGTACACTCACTAGTGTTAAAGAAATACTTGTATTTTACTGACTGTGCTATGCTTCCCTTTATGTACAACTAATATTAGTAGAAAGTGATTCTTATCCAGCTACATACTATGACTTTGGGAAAATGGCTCAGTGCAGAAATGAAAAGTGTTAATATAAACTGAAGTGAAAAATCAAATCCTGATAGCTAGTGTTATCTGTCCCAGCAAATTAATTTAACTCATCAGATTTTAGTGAATTTGAAAGTACCAGGCTAGTGGAATGAGATTTTATTTCCAGTTCACATTTTCAACCCTCTCTCCAGCTTCTAGGAAATCAGAATGGACTAATATTAGTATTAGTTTAATTAACAGAATTAACTGATATTGACTAATAAATGTTGAGAAAAACATTGTGGAAAATCATAACAGCCTTTTAATTTTATTTTTTTCAGATAAAGCATTTTCAAATATAAGTTCCTCACATCTTTTCATTACACATCTGCCAATAACTAACAAAATAAGGATAGATAGAAATGCAACTACGAGGATTTGACACAAAATCATTCCCTTTTTTTTGCCCTTGTTAAAAAAGTCCACAGTAAATCAAATTAACCAGAATTCTTTTAAACTTGAACATACTTATTTTAAATTTTCTCAACATTAGTAATTCAAGATTGTTTGACATTACCACTGGCAGCATTCCCAGGATATGTATTTCACTGAATACAGAATGACAAATTCTGTTTACAGTGTAACAGGAAAGAAGCAAGTTTTATTTAAAAACATGCTTGTTAAAGAAAAGAACACCATCTGCTAAAGATAGCATTCGACCTAATATCCATTTTTTAAACACTCACAATGTAATGGCTGGACTTACTTGGATGTATTATCATACTTTGCCTTAAGTGATTTTTCCTTGACGGAAATTAGCTCAGATGTTTTCAGGCCAAATCAACAGTCATTCCATTTATAATTGACATATCTAATACATTAATGGTTTAAAATGGACAAAACTAATTTCCTCCAAATTGCACATTTAGTTTCCATATACTGTTTTTTGGTCAATACAAACACAATCTAATTTTACCATGGCCTGAGTAGAGAATATTCCAATCATTTGCTTTACGTGATCTTCTAAGTCTCAAAAAAGACAAACTAGATTTAGAAATATTACAAACCTGAGAATCTCTAGTTAATCTAAGCAGATGGTTTAAACAAAAACAGTGAAAAAGAAAAAAGAAATAACGGTGCTTCTGTTCATCCCATGCTTTTCTGATGTTTAATCAACATGTATAAGCTTTTTGTTAAAATAAGGTCCATTACAGAAAATTACAACAGATTTTCAGAAAATTCTCTATCAGAAAAGCAGGAAACTGAGGGGAACCAATAATTAAATTGGTTACAAAATCTTTTCACACTACAACAGGCTATCCAAATAGCACAATCTGCATAAGCAATAGCTGTTCTGCCAGTAGGAAGTTTAGAAGATTCCGTTCGCTTCTCAGCTAGGAAACTCACATCAGAAAAAAAAAAAAAACCCAGCCACAGTTAGCAGTCAAGTCTTTCTTACCCTTTGATTAAAAGACAGTTTTAAAAATTTCAGCAATAAAACCCCTCCCTTTAAGCCTTAATCTAGCTGGTGCAAGCTACTTTTAATATATATTTTCCGTCAAGATGTACTTCAGGCTGAGCTTCTTTGCAGCAGTCTTGACAAGTTGACGTAGTATCTTCAATTGCTACACCGGTCAGAATGCATTAGCTAATAGATTTTAAAACTAACATGAAATCAGATGTTGCTCCTGTTTGTGGCTTCAGCAATGGAATCCAACTGAACCTGATGACCTGCATTGCTACATGCAGTTCTTCCCAATCAGACCTTAAGGTCCATTTGATAAGAAATACAGGAAGAAGAGGTCTTCTTCCATTGTCCACGATAAATTCCTTTCGTGGAAAACCAGAAATAAGGCTTGATCTTAAAAACGTTTCTGAAACACCATTACTTCTAGTCAAAACTTATCTACACATACAGGTTTCTTTTGGAAGAACATTTCCTCAATTAAAATGCTACATAAGTATTTTTACAAAGCATAAGCTCAGTGTTACATAGCAGAGTAAGTACCTACCAAGTAATACATAATTTCATCGACATTCATTAGTTTCATGGAAGATCTGTTCAGTCAAGCACAATTATTTCAGTGTCATGATATTCTACCAAACAGTGCTTTTGTATTATCAATAGTCTCCGATTATAAAAAATATTCTGAATTATGCTTGACTATCGGAGTTTTTTCAAATATTTACCTTTAAACAAGTTTTACTTAGGTATCATTTCAAATTATCAAATTCCCCCTAAAACCTTCTCTAACCAACCCATTTTAATGCATGAAGTGGATGCTGGAAACAGGCTGCTAACATAGAAAGTGACATCATACTACTCATTTGTTTTCTAAAGTTAGGATTCCCATACACAGTAAATGAGTAGCCACACTAAGAGAAACAGATACTGTGGAGCTCCTTTGTAAAGTGAACTTCACAAGTAAAACAGTGTGGGAAAGTTTATTCTAAGACTGCAAGCATCATTCCTAGCTGGTGAATAAACAAACCTGAAAGGAAAAGATTGAGGACTGGGGGTGGGGATGTGTGAGATTAGAAGTTAGGACCTTCAGTAGAAACTAAAAGATATTCATTACATAGAAACAAATTTGTCCTTACAGCAATCAGATTTAACAACTATGCAAGAAGAAGTCCAAATCAAAGATTTAAACTGCAATCCAGGAAAAAGTTATTAGTAAATCCTTTCAATTCTTTAGTTTTTAAAAACTATCATTGCACTTCTAGTTTAGTTAAAATTTGTAAGACCTCCTATTCAAAGAATTATTAAAAACCAAGTAACAATTAAATAGTATGTAAATAATGAATACAAAAACCAATACAGATGGACTTGATCCTTAGAAATGTAAAATTCTTGGTACATGATTCTTCTTGATTCTTGGTACAATGAAAATTACTCTCCAGATGATTTCTGTTTTTAACACATACAATCACATTAGAAAAAGTATTAAATATTATCTCGTAGATCACAGCTGACTCCATCAATATTTATATAGCCCATCGGAAATATGGATTTCTGAAAGCAGTAAGGAATATTATCTCTGTGTTGAAAAAAATTCACATCAACAGCCCAAACTGTGATTTTTCACTCAAAGCAGTTTCCACAAAGCCTTCACACAGTGTTCCAACTGAACCCTCTGCAGCGCACAGTTGCTTTTCTAGCTTTTAAATTTGCTGTATTAAATGAAGACTTTGTGCTCTGCTGGCATGGAAAATGCTAAACACAATTGAACTTACTTGGTTCCAAGACACATGCCAAAAAAGAGTTTAGCAAGTTGAGCGGTTGTACAGAGCAAAACCATAAACTCTTGAAAATAAAGAAAACCTATCTCTCTCATGGAGCACAAATTCAGGTGTCTGGAACAGAACTATTTAAATCACAAACTGCTCTATACCAGAGATACTGGACCAAGTAACAGCATATCTGCATGTATGTCCATACACTCTGTAGGCATAATAAGAAGGATCTTGAATCCATAATCTCTTACTTACAAAGATATACAGGCACCTAAAAAGAAGAGATGGGCATTTACTTAGACGTAGAGAAGCAAGTAGAGTCTGATGCCTAATTTTAGTCAAGGATTACTCAGTCAGTGGGAAGTTGGAAATTTGCTTTTTAATCCCTTTCAAAAATTTCAGTAGGTGACTAATTCCAAACACAGATGTTGAAATTCCTTTAGGATGAGGGGGTTTTCCATTATTCTAATGACAATATTAGTTTATGAATAAAAACATTACTAATAGCTTTAAGAAAATCCAATTTCTTCAGAGAACTACCACTGTAGTGTACTATATGTTGAGTATGATTTTTTCTTATACAATTTATACTTGAGAGGAGATAAGAAACCATCAATTAACACTCTGAAAAATTAATACAGGAGTACTAATTTGCAAACAATGATTATCCTTCTTTGTATGATCCACATTCTCATTTTGGACACACTCTGACTGATGATCATGCTTCTTTTACTCTAATACTGATAGAACTTACGTGATGTTTTTGAAGCAAGAAGAGTGGTTTTTGAACCAGTTAAAAATTGAAATCCCAGAGCATTTGCTTGGTCACCCTCAGATGGATCAGCAAAGTCTGAAAAAGAAAGTTAAATATCATTTTCTGTAATTTGATACTGGCATTCGGCAAACCTCAATCCATAGCCAGGACTACATCAATCTTTGCAGAAGGGGATGAATGAGATGGTTTCCCTTCTTAGGGTTCAAAAATAAATATCAGCGGTTTGGTACACCCTTCCTTCATTCACATGAATGTGAGCCACATAGCTCCCCTTTCCCTTTCTGAAAACAAAAGGTTGGTTTCCCAGAGGTTCAGTCTGTACATTCTAAAAGAACTGCAACTAGTATAGAGCCCAAAGACTACCACCTTTCACAAGATGCAAGGTCACCTTTAATTCATACAAAACTTTTCATTATGCAAAACTTTTGCATAAATTATCATTAAAATACTTAAGCCTACTCTCTTTTTAGCTTTCAGGACAGAGCAAAACAAACATCCAGCTTGCTAAAAGTAGCTACCACCTTCCTTTTCATTCTGTGTAGTGGATTATACCAATTGAAAAGGTTTAATTTTAGAATACCTTATTTTAAAAACTATTCTTTGTCGCCACTACTCCCACTACTTCTCCTAAAAATAAGGCAAAACAGGGAGAAGAGATAACTTTTATCGCATTCACCAATAATTCAGAATTTATTCACAAATTACATCATAATAATAAATATAAACATAATAAACAGCATACTCTTTTTATTTTGTATTCCACTGTTTTATTCTTTTTATTCCACTGTAAGTGGAATGAACAGAAATCAGAACATTTTAATGTCTTCTTGGTCCTACACTTTGTGTTGTATTCTCAACAATGCATCCCTTGCTTAAAAATAAAATACAATGTGCTATTCTGAAAGCATTATTGCTTAGCCATAATGGAAGCCCATTATTAAAACCTCAAAATAGTGACCCTTAAAAAAGAATGTTGTTGTGTTTCAAGTATTACAAAGCACATCCAGTTGAGGGAAAAGTTATATCTACCCTTAAAATGAAGAGAATCATGCTATCACAGAACCAAAAACATCCCCACCAACAAAGCCTACATCACTGTTCTCAGGAAAATGTATTATATTAACCTTAAAAGAGATGCAGCTACTCCTTAAAAAAACAATAGTAAAGTTGTTGGCCCATACAGCTCTCAGCAAATTGTTCCAGAACCTTAGTCATCTGAATTCCAAAACCTTAATCACTGCCAGAGTGAACATACTCACAATCACTTTGTAAGCCCTGTTTATTAATTTCTTCTTGTGCTAATATGATCATCTAGACCCATGATATAGCCACAAAGTATTTCCTGAAGTCAATCCTTTTTTTTGCCTGTGTATTATTAAGCTAAATGAGTCACTTTCTTTTAATTCCCTTGAAATCTCTAGATAACATTTTTCTACATTTTTGAGTTACATACATTATATTTTATTTAATATCAGCAACTAGCACTCAGTTTGCCAGTGCACAGTAACATGATATTGGTTTCCTGCATGGAAATACTTTGTGTAATGCACCTTCAATTTTTATTTGTTTGCTTATGATTATAACATATTGTACCACAGAGTATTCCTGTGGTTACTTCCACCTCCTCTCTCTGCCAAATTGTGAGCACATAATTACAGCAAAACTTATTTTCTTAGCATTAGACTTTATAGCACTCAATGTCATTCTTCTTTTTCCAGTCCTAAATGGAAATGAACTTCTCCTTCATGCCACTTTAATACAATGTTGAATAGAGAACACAGCTTGGGTTTGTACATCAGAAGGTAATGCTATGTTCAAGTCTTCTTTGGGTCCAAGAAGACTACTGAAATTATTAAATATAATCAGCTTCAGACTGATAAATCAAATACTCCACAAGTCATTATCCAAAGCAACTGTACCCATTATGTACATTTACCACTTCTGCTTTACCCTGCTCATTTTATAAATAAATGAATGCCCATTTTCCCCATTACAACACTGCTTAAGCAATTTTATGCAAAATTATTGTCTGCATACATAAAGATTAGATCTATACCATGTAAAGAAATTTGTAGTTTTACCAGAGGCAGGTATATTTGCCCAGGTGTACTATTACTAAATATTATGCCATCATTTCTTTCAAAATATATATTTTTAATATACTAACATGAACTATTTTAATTACCTCATTACTTCACATGGACAAACAGTTCCCATTGGGAGCTTCTAACACCTTTTATATTTAAAAACCTACCTGGAAAAATGGTGACAAAGCTGATGGGAGGTTTGTTGGTATCAATAGTTAGCTTGTGGTTTGCTGCTTTTGAAGGTTGAGCTGGAAAGCATACTAACTTCAAAGGCAGACTGAAGGTACACTGTGAAACTCTTGGTATTCCTAAAATGAAAGAAAACAGATTCCTTTTCATTTCCACATTCTGAATACAGGATATGTCATACTGCTGTCCTCAAAGAGGTATAACAAGATAGGTAACGTGATTAAGGAATGCATTAAAACCAAAACTATATAAAATTCTCTATTTTTTTAAAAAAATCCACCTAAAATATCTTTAAATTTGAACACTTCTAATTACCTTCTCAAGTGAACATTTTTATATGGATGAGAAAGCGAGAGTTATTAACAAAACTACTGCCTACTGTATTTATACTAATTAACATGCAATGAAGATTAGTTTTATTAAATGCTCTAGACAAATAATACCACTTTAAAATAAACAACAGCTGTGTGATTACTCCCAAGGCTTCAAATATAGAATTGAAGCATCACCATTTTCATCAGGAATATCACAAACTAAATGCTTTCTATGAGCATGTTTACTCTTTTTTTAATATACTCTTAAATAACATCTATGCAACCTTCATATTATCTCTCAGAGGTTGTGACTTAGAGAAATAATGTATCCAACGGAGGTTACTACCCAAATGTATATTGAATTCTATCTTTCAACTTATTGCATCATAATAAAACAGAACTCTAGAACTGGCTACTGCCTTGAATATTGGGACCTAGTATCACAAACAATTTCACAGAACGGTGCAGGAGAAAAGGGGAAGTTTAAACACTAACATTTAGAAAACACATTCAAATGTGTAAAAAAATTTCTCAGATATAAATATTGTTTCAAATTGCTACCATGTCAGCAATTGCCTGGTATGTTCTATGCAAAAGGCAAAAGTGCCTCATTGCTATGAAATATGGAGTACTTGCTCTGTTGAGAAGACAGATTGTGGGGTTTTTAAGGACAATTGTTTGATGAAGCACCTACAGGAAAACTTTGTTTAACAAAATAGATTTTTAGAGACAAAAGTAAGTTGCTGGCAGAAATGTCATGAAACTGATAGCTACACAGAGGTATATGCAGAGAGTATCAAAATTGAGCTCAAACATTCAGTAGCCATCCAAGCAACCCTTTTTGCTTGTAATTTTGTTTGTTTGCTGCTTCTCAGATCTCTTCCAACAAAAAAAAATCACTTCTAAGACTCATCTCAGGGAAAAAATGCAACCATAAGGCTCAGATTATTCCCTGTGGTTGTCAATTCACAAGCTGTTTCAGCTGGCTGATAAAGCCTCCAAGTAACTATTCTGCAGCAGCCTATAAATATCAAATCAGAGAAAATGGAGCAGAAAACTCACTCAAATCAAAGACAAGTCTTCAAAATTAGTGTATCTCCAGGTTCCAAGGAAAATTCCGTAAGGAATACTTGAAAATAAACCCATGACCTGTCAGAATGATTCATTCAACTGTGTCTTCATCATCTCATGGGAAAAGTAAAATTTTTCTTGATGACAGCATAACACAAAGGTCTTAGTATTGAACTTAGATATGGAGACTTATCAACAGGAAAAAACTGGTAGCAAAAGTAGGCAAAAAGATTTTGATTTTTTTATATTTAAAACAAGACATTTTTCTTATTTTTTTAGATCAGCTTTTTCTGCATAGTCTGTTGCCTGTCTGCCTCATTATAAACATAACTTTTCAATATTTCAGACAAAAGTCAAATCAAAAGTAAATCATGTATTATCTAACTTTTGGAGGAGACTGGGGAGATTTCTAGTTAATTAATCAAAAACAGCTACATATAAGAAAAAGAAACCAAAAAGCTCCAACAAAATTTATCACTACAGTGAAACCTTGCTGGGAAATGTTTCAGAGTATTTCAGAATTTTAAATGGTACTAAAAAAACAAAGTAGTAGCCATGTGTGGGAGTCAGAATTTCCTCAACCCGTTGATATTCTGTCTAGCAACACATCTCACTTCATTTAGAGTTGTGATACTTTGCATGATACACAATTTTAGTACTATAATAAAGAAAAAAAGTGGAAATAAAAAGTCAGATTCTCCTCCAATCTGAAACAAAACAGATAATATCCAATGTTATCTCATAAGGGACTAGTATTTAAAGGCATACTATGCACTTACCTGCTAAAACTAATAAAAGTCATATGCCTTGTAGATATATTTCATTTCAAAATTCCTCATGCATTCATGTAGTTATGTTTGAAACATAATATTAACGTGCATGATAAAAAGTATTAAAACTCAGATCTCCCAATTTAGGATGTTAAATATTCAGAGAATTAATATTTGCTCTGAGTTTACCTAGTCCAGTGTACACCACAGTGACCCAAAAAGATTTTGTCACAGATAATTCTACAAAGTTTACTGTATTCTGCAATACTCTTTTCAGAATAAGGTTTTTATCTTGTTTTGATATTTCTTAAAAGAAAAACCCGATTTTCATATTTAGAATAGCATTCTTTCAAACTATATACACTTGGTTTTATATAGTTTATTGATAGTTAACTTTTTTTAATTACTTTGTCTGGCAGAAACATTCCACAGGGTAACAATTATTCTTGTCAAGAGCAGTATCTTACTGAGATGTTTCAAGTACAACATTTCCTGAGTATTTCCTGGACAACACCTCAAGCTCCACTGAAACATCCAGAAACCAGAAAAGGAGGGGAACAGTAACAGTTACCTTCTTGCTTCTTTTTACTGTACTTAATAAGCTTGAAAGAGCATAAGTATTGAAAAACAAGATTCAAATATACATATATCTATAACTTTTGTTTAGGAAAACTGCAGAACTGAAAACACCCATTCAGTGGATCTCCAAATCTATGAGAATCAAGTTTTTTACCTTCCCAAAACATGAAGGAATGTGTACTTAATATATTTATTTTTAAAGTTCATAAAATATCTTCTATAAGCACTGCATCTTTTCAACACATCTACAACTACACTACAAAACCCTCTTCTCTCTTTTTACTCTACATACACATAAGCTAATTTTCCAATCTTTTTTTGTCTCTTAATTGTAACTTTTACAAGAATTGTATCTACCACAATCACAGCTAAGTTTTGTACTTCTGGTAGTCTCAGACAGAAAGCAGCCTTGCAGCCTTGAATAAGATGTTTGCAATAGGAATTGCACTGAAGACATGTTGTGACATCCTTCTCAGAGCTACTCAGCCCAAACAGCATAAATGCTTAACAGCTCTTTCATTTGCACCAAAGATATAATTTAGCTGCCTTACTGCTATAACAGGGAAAAAACAGACGCAAGAAAGTAAGTATAACTTGTTTCCAATTTCCAATCTCAATGTATAAGGAACTTAATACTTTGCAAAATTCCGATGTTACAAAGGAGAAAGTGCAACATGCTTCACCAAGAAATGTCCTTATGACCTTCTATTCTCTATATCCACACCTTTATAGCATCAAAACAAGAATAATAAGAACTTACAGAAATGATAGGCAAAATAACAGCTCCTATCCAAGTCTGTTTAATTCAGTATATACTGCCACTCATAAACCTTTGCATTTTTTGCACTCACTCACCTTCAGGATTGAGCTCTGCCACATGACCAGCAACGGGATAAAAGGTAAAAAAAATTGCATGAGATATTACTCATTTTTTTTAAAAAAGAAAAAAGAAATGTAACAGGGTTTTAACAACTTAAGCCACACTTGTTAAGTAGACAATACATAAAGACATAATACTAGCCAAAAACCAGACATGAGACCACATTCATCAATAGTGCAACCCCATCCAAGTGACTGACTCATCAAGCTTCAGCTCTATGAATCCCACAGAGATAGACTGAAGATGATTTGGCCACAAATATAGATATCTTTAAAAACTAAAGAGGAAACAGTCTCTGTTCAGAAAAAATGAAGTCACAAAAGCACTTGAAGTTTGTTTACTAGCATATTACACTTAAGGATTTGATCGCTAAGTAGCACTAGTATTTGTATGTAATTCCACAGCACTATCTTGGATAATAATTTGAAAAATATCAAAGCACTAGCAGATCCTAGCCCTAACCCTAATTATGATCCTATACTTTGAAATTCAACTACCAAAGATAAGTTTTCAAAATTTATTCTTCTGTTAGATGTCATGTCTGCTTTTTCTTTAATAGCATATAAACCATCAAACATATTCAAGATGCAAGATTTTCTTACTTCCCTAATCAAAAGGCTTGCAAAATCCAACTTAATATCTAAAATACAAATGTAAGCTTATTAGCATTACCCGAAAGAAACAATACATTTATTTTCTGGTCTTAGGAAGCAAAATTACAGAAACATAACCAGCAAAACAAAAAGCAAGCTTTCAAAATCAAAGGATCCAAGACATCCACTAGTGTGCTACCTATTCAGTTATGCCAAAAACCTGTCTAAGGCCACATCATGAATTTAGACAGTTATGAATGCACAGCATCTCATTCACAAGGAATACACAGTCAGAACCACTGGATAGAGCGAATGAAGTTGTACAAGCTGTTCATGTAGGCTCTCAATTTAAAGGGAAGGCATCCTTTTCTTTAAAGGCATGCATTTCATTATTTTTCTAGAAATAAACATTTCAGTCACCGCACAGCCTAGACTACTATCATAAACACCATGTTTCAAGTGTGAAGTGATACAAAGAAAATATTTATATAGAAGTACCTGTATAGGATAAGGTACTCAAGACCACCACCCTTCACAGAAGCCCTTAGTCCACATGCACTTCTTTCACCCCAATCTACTCCATTTGTGCTGGCACAGCTCTGTCTTTGCACAGTGAACCAAATCAGCAAATCTGGCTGGGAAACAACTGGTGACTGTATTACCACAACAGGGGAGGAGGTGCAGGAGCAAAGCCAAGCAGCAAGAAGTGAAGAACTGACTGCTTAAACTGGTTTATGCAGCATATAACATGGAAGCCCTGTCTCAATACAGCTTCTCAGCAGCCTGACACATTCACAAGGCTGTGTGTAGAACACTAAGCTAATAAACCTTCAGTTATGGATAGCAGAATAAATTTACATATTCTATCAACTAGAACACCATAACATCATAAAATAACAAATTGTTTTCTATTTCTTTGAGTTAGTTTATTGTTTGGAATAAGTATGTTCATCTGTTAAAACGGAAGTGAGGAATAATCACTCCAAATGCTTATTCAGATCTCATTCTCTGTGGGGAGGCATTATTGTCACATTTGTTGGCAGACCAGAAGGGTGAATAGTCATAAAGATGTAATCAACTTCTCACTCCAAGAGGTGGAGCAGAACAGAAGCAAATTGATAGGACAGAGTGGGAAAGCTGGTACAGCTGCTTCCCAAGCAATAAGCTTACCTCTCTAAGACTAATTTTACCTCTCTAAGACCAATTACACAAATTGATGCAACATAAAATAGTAACTATAACTGAAGACTAGATAAACATTATTTCCTTAGTTACTACTGCCTTTAGAATATTTCAAAAGAACATTTATAAGAAATACGTAAGGAAAAAGTCCTCCAAAAAAAAAGGCACATCACTTTCAAGTCTGCAGTGGCTTACCTGTTGGTATGTTATATGAAACCATACATGTTCCTTCTAGTTCTGATGGAGAACAATTCTCCTTCAAAAAGACAGACAGAACCACAGTTTCAGATGAATCTGGTTCTAAAAACAATACAAAATTAAATCAAGTAAGAGGACCATCCAAATGAAAGCAGCATATTTTCTAGCACTTCAGGAATTATTCTATTAAATGATGATAGTTTCCATTAGTTCACCTTTATCAAATCCCTGCACATGCTTATTTTTTAAGCTTTAATTTGTAAAAGGCAAACTAGGCCCTCCAAGTATCTTGAAGCATAACCTATAAAACAATTCAGCACAACGAACATGGAGAATATAAAAAGAAATGAGATTTACATTACGATACTAGTATTTTACAAAGCCATCAGCCATTTGCTCCTATCACATGTTGAGAAAATATAAGAACTGCCCCTTTAAATGAGAGCAGCAGTCAGTAAAGTCCTGTTTCAACAGGGACTATTACTTCTCATTTCAATGCAGAAATGGCCTTTAGTTCCAACTGAAGCAGCAGGCACGCTTGTCTGACATTCAGCTTCATGTAGTCCTAAAGGAAATCCCACCTGCAGTCTTACCAACAGAGCAGGAAATAGACTAGGATCCCCTAACGG
Organism: Sterrhoptilus dennistouni; assembly: GCA_013397095.1. NCBI lineage: Eukaryota > Metazoa > Chordata > Aves > Passeriformes > Zosteropidae > Sterrhoptilus > Sterrhoptilus dennistouni. The sequence goes on from VWZU01012524.1 coordinate 1,842,509, forward strand.
TTGATGCTACATTGGTAACAAATACTAGACTGGCCCTGTTTGTAGATCAAGACTGGCATTTCTACACAGACAGAAATGTCAGTAAAACAAAATAACCCAGCAGAAGTACTATTGAATAATAGGGGGGGTTTTGCCTCCATCATGAAGATCCCACCCTGTCTCTCTTCACCTGTCACACATCATACCACAACCAGGGAAACAACTCCATTCCTATCTACATCGTCTTCCTCCACCAAGCAGTGTCTAGAAGCAAGACAAACTTGTAACTGCTTTAACGGCTGTATATCTGCAACAATGCAATCACTGGAGGCTGAGCTATACCTTTTCCAAACACAGAAAATGTAATAGAATACAACAACTGTGATGATACTGCCATAATTTTACCTAAATCATCCAAGACAAACTGGTCACAGGTCACTGCCAATGGAGCTTGCACACACACGGCCAGGTTTGGCTTCTGTGCAGTCACTCTGCTCTGGACTGTTATCTAGATCAAGAGACAGACAGAAGTATTTAAAGGAAGCAACTAATTAATCTCTACAGCAGAAAAAAAAAATCCATAACCAACAGAAAGATACGAAAAAATCTGCAAAGACCAATTCAGCAACAACAATTAAGGAATTGAAATTCAAGTTCAAAACTAGTATCTTCATTTTACAATTCTTACTTACTCCCAGCCAATAATGAGATATAGTAACTTGAAAGATTACAAAAACCTGAGGGGACTTCTCAAGTTCTTTGTAATTTTAACCTAAGACAAACTAAAGCTAAGTATGAACTGAATGTTTAATATCCTGCAAGTGTCATGAGCATTCATTCTAATCCAAACAAATATAAAATTTTGCAAATTTTAGGTGATTATAGCGGGAAAAAAATCCCAAGAATAATAAAATCAAAGATAATCAAAGAAATTAGTTCCTTTAACTACAAACAGTAATGCATAGTCTTCTGAATAACTCCAAGTTTTATTTGGGTTTTTTTCCTGCAAACAAAATAATAAAATATAGAGGATACTCAGCACAACTGCAGATAATGAAAGCTCAGCTAAACATAGAGTGGCCCTCATTGCTTCTATTGTGCACAGTTATTCCACTGCAAAACCAATGGATATCAAAACAGTGTCCTTAACTCATACCTAAAATAAAAGTATAGTGGTGACTGAGATCTGAATGTGATCTGGATAGACAGAGACCATATATCTAATATCATCTATTTTGCATTGCTGGTCTACCAAGGAGCTCACTAGAGCCAGGCTAAATCAGTTTAGAATATTATTACTTATAAAATTACTCAAGTGTTAGGAAACTAATTTGACTACTTTAACATAATTAACACCAACATTCATTTAGGTTTAAAATACACCAGTTATAGGAATTTATCGCAGAAAAAAGATTCTAGAAAAAAACTGAATTCATGGTAACTCCTACATTTACTATTTTTGTTTCACTAAAAGGTACAAGATGCATAAACAAGAAAAGAGAATGGGGAATAAATTATGGGTTCTCATTAAAAAGCTTACGAAATAAGCTTATATAAATACATAATTCAATTGAACTTCTTTGAGCAGACCTATCATTGACTTTATCAAAATAGCGGTTTTATCCTGGATCATTTTTAGCACTTAAAAATGCAGAGAAAGATATTGGAGAAAGCACAAGTAAACCACACTAGTCTGAGGGGATCTGGTTCAAACAGTTCAGTCACCCTCTGAATTTTTCACTCCAGACAGAGAGAGAACTTGCAAGTTCTCAAAAATGAAACTCCACTGACACTTTTAGAAAATCATCCTAAAGTCAGAAATAAAAATCACGATTCTTTTTAAGCAATACTGAGGAAAAACTACACTTGCAAGTACATGCATGTGCACACATACACACTTTCTTGACAACCAGTTACAGACACGAGCTCTCATGAAGAACTGCAATTTTCTAATTAGATTTTCCTACTGTTTAATTGCTATAGCTATGTAAGTCTTTTTACAAAAGACAGTCTATTCTTATTTATTCACAGCTAAAAAGGCAGCTGAGTATTATAAACTTCCCATTTGAGTAACCAAACATATATTGCCATTGGAAAAAATATTCTCATGATCACCAAAACTACTTTATTCCACCCTAATAATGTTTCTGTGATGGCTTATTGATAAGCCTATCAAAAATAAAACTGCAATCACTTCCTGGCTGTAGCAGAAGGCTTGCTAGAATGACACCTTATCATACTAAGGAGAAAAAAAAATTAAGTATATATTGCATTTCAAAATTCACTCATTTTCATGTTCTAAGTGAAATACACAGAAAGTGACAGGCTTGTTACAATTTGCTACCACTATTCAAATGTTACTGTTTGAGATAGGCACAGTACCTTTACTGTGACTGATGGTACTGCCCCTGCTTTTACCTCACTGTCAATGGCTTGCTGTGAAGAAAAAAGATGAAAACAGAGTGAATTCAATGTTCCACGTGAACAAGAAAATACAATAAAAGCAATATTATTTTCATATCATCAACATGGTAAACACAGAATTAACATTAAAAGACTTATCATTCCTATGACAGATTAAAATACACAAAATACATTTCTGAGTTCCTTCTGAAAATGTGAAGTCTCTGTTTGAAATTCCCTCCAAAAAGGATAGCAGAAGGTCAAAAATGTTGTACATATAAAAAACTAATACACTCTGATGCATACACGAATGTTTGAAACTGTCTTGTTTGGCACACTACTTTTCACTGTGTATTTACTTAAATTCTGGAAATACCTTCTGCTATTCGGTAGGGAAAGGTGACTTTCAATCTGCCAATATATTATATATACAACATAGCATCTACTATAAAATCATCACACACTATTTTATAATCAGAAATATACCTGAAACTTCAAAAGAAAATTTTAGCAGGCACTTCAATACTCCTGCCAATTTCTATTTCAATAGGCAATTCCATCTACTTCAAAATTTATCTTGACCTTGTGGTCTATTTTAATTTTATTTTATGCTTACATTTCACTTTGAAACAGGTTAGTCACTACAGTTAAAGAAAATGTTTCCATTTAAATTATTATAAAGAAACACACCTCTCACCTCAGCTATAATACCAAATTACTGATTTGAACTTCTACCTTCTCATTATAAAAGAGTAAATTAAAAGCAGTATAAGGGCCACATATGCAAAGTTCCTAAGAAGTCAGGAAGCTGGTAGGCTCTCTGAGCTCTAGAAGTAGGACTTTCATTTGTACATTGTGCACTTCTCAGCTAAAAAAAGACAGATACTTTCATACTGGTTTGTCATGCTCTCTGGTGATCAGTGGTTGATTCTGAAACAATAGCAGGGGTATAAAGATATGGAGCCTTATCATATCTGTAACCTTATTCAGCTTTCAGAAATCACCTGGATTTCCTGGATCAGAGGCCACACACAGGAGGTGGTATTAAGTAACAGAATAGTCTTTCACTTGTTTATCTACACAATTTTAATACTCTATATCCTCTTTGCTTTTATCACACACATTGCAATTTCGAACTTTTCACAGGTGCAGAAGTAGCACTGGAAATCCTGTAGTTCCCAAGGTAACTGCAGAAGCCCTAAAATTCTTCCTACACTTGCTTATTGATCCTTCTCCATGAAGTATCTTATCAGATTTTTCTTTCCTATGCAGCTACTGAAAGAACCCACAGAAATGCTGACCACACAGGAAACTAAGATATATGGGCAGATAAAGATTCAAGGCTGTGGTTTGCTTGACAGACTGAGTTACTTACATACGAACAGACCAGTTGCATCTGGAAGGTTGAGGAAATGAGCACAGCAGCACTAGTGCATTCAGTGCACCCAACAGTTCAAGTGTTGTGAGCAGATCACAGCAGCTAGCCAAGACCATGTCACACTGTTCTTTTTTTCTACAGACAAGTGCTAGGACACTAGCACACATTATAAAGAGGTCCATTTATCAAAGAATAATATCCTAATGTATTTTTTAAACAGTAAGTAGCTGTGAAAAATTAGTTTTGCTGAAACTAGTGGCCAGAAATGGATAAAGATGTTGTAGTGCAACAAGTATGTTCTAAAATGTTTAAATTGAAGAGTTTTAAGAGACAATATAAGCTCTCCCAAATCTTAATTTGAATAAATTTTGTAAACTACATATGTATGTACATACATGAACAAGTTAATTAGGCTGCAACACCAAAGAATATTGAATGACATCTTGTTGGAGAGAGATTATTTCTTACAATGCAGCTTGAGTGGTTTGAGTATTCTATCTTTGAAAGATGCGAGGATGACACTTTGACTGTTACCCCCAATGTTCATAACTGCTCACCAGTACAACTTCTCATCACTACAAAGTTATTCCAGACTCCACTCTAAGTTCTTGTCCACTTACATTTGCTTAGGCAAGAATCTCAAGGTCCCCAGACAGAAGATAAATAAATAATTTTAATCATTCTAGTTAAAATCTTTAATAAAAGTGGGTTCTAATTGATGGAAAACTGAGGGACATGAAGTTCAGTTATACAAATGTAAATAGTAATCACTATGCATGATCAGTCATTATTTACTCATCTGAAATCAATGGGTTTTCAGAGTAATTTCCTTTTTATACAAGTACATACAGATTCTTCATCCAAATCAGGTGAAACTTCTGCTGTGACAATTACATCTCTCTGTTTTTCAGACTCAGGCAAAATATCTGAAAGAAAAAGAAATCAGCAAAAGCAAATCAGTTCTCCTTTAATAAATATTCAGCTACATTCTTAAAAGTCATACAACTTGAACAGCATCAAGTCTCAAAGTCCTACTACTGTAAAGAAAAAAAATAGCAATATGTATGATTTTGGAAACTTTCAAAAGAGCTTCACAATTTTATTAGATTGCTACAGACAACTTAAATATGAATTTCATTCTGGGTTTCTGATTTATGTATGAAAAATAATTTAGATGCATTCTATAACAAGACTTTACACCTAATATCCATGATCTTCAGAGAAAGATAAGGTATTGTCAAATTTTTGTCCTCACATTCATATGCCAATATACGATGAATAACTACTTCCAAAACAACACCACACATCTCATGGCACTTTCATCTAAAAAATTTGATAGTGAATATGTTAAAAAAAGAAATATTCTATATCTAACAATCTAATCTTCAGCAAATTCCTCTGTATAAAGAGGTATATCAAAGTTTTATGTATAGACTATTATATGTGGCTTGATTAAAATATGTCACCCAATGATTTCCAGGACTGTCAACACACAAGGCAAAAGAATGCTACGAACTCACTTATATCCGTGATACAAAATCTTATGCTGATTCACACATGCAAAAAACAACTCATACAAATTAAAGCCTTAAAAACCTTGAGGAATTACATAACCTTCTCTTAAGAGTCCAGAAGTAGAGTTCACGGGTATTTGCATTCTTCTGAAGAGCACTTCTATTTTTAAACATTTTTTAAAATGTATGGAAAAATGAAAAATCTGAACAGGAAATATATAGTTCCTAAAGTAACAAGTAAAGAGTTAATGTAAAGGGACAATTAACATATTAATTGAATAACTGAGAATGTGAGCACATTCAGAGAGCTGCAAGAATTTTATTACACACAGGGTCCTGAAAATGACCTAGAACTAGTAGACAGCACATTCTCTTTCTAAAAAGAGGGTCAAGGGAAAAGATTTTGATGAAGGCAGAAAATAGGTATTCATTTTCTTGTGCTCAGAAAGAAATGCCTACCTTTACTATGAGAGAAAAAAGCAAAACCTAAACACATTTCTCCGAATTCACCTAGAAAAGAAGTTTAGGCCTGTTTCATACTGCCACAATTGCAAAGAACTGGTCCTGCCAATTACATATAGCTCAGCATGGTCCATTCTCTTCCTACCCCTTCTTAACCATTTCTCTTCTGGTTGCTTCTTCAAGCTAACTATGATGCAACCTCTGTCATACAGTCGTTTTTCTATTAGAAGTACAAGAGAGATCACAATCAAAGTTTACATATAAGTATCAGCTTTTTGTTACTATTAAACTGAGCCAAAATACATACGTTTAATCACTTATGTCATCCAGACTGATGCAAGTAACATTAGATTTAAGTTAGTATAACAGTTAAGATTTTAAACTATTTCATCAGTTTATACTGTAAATCCTTATTCTTTGAAATGTATAAAACAGCTTAAGTTCAACAGTTTAATGGTCAGCACTGGACAGAAATACAAGACATTTATGGAAATAACTACTCTAAGGCTTTTTTAATATGATGACCTAATTCTAAATACCTTCCACGTTTGAAAGTCAAAATGAAACAAAGAAAAATTATTTCCATATAAGGGTAGATATTTTCAAAACAACACAAGCTCTGACTGCACAAGCATGAATTCAAAAGACAAGAAAGTCAACGGGTCATTTTAAAGATTGTGCTTAGGAGTAACTTGATGGCAACCAACATTCAAGCTACAGTTTTAAGAAAAAAAAGCCAAAACAAAGTCAAAACATCCAAAATTGACAGTTATTCTTCGTAAGTAAAATGTTTTGTTGTATAAAAAGGTTCTCATACAGGTTTTACATCCATTTAAAGTCAAACAAAATATCATTAAGGCATCTCTCCACAACAAAAAGAGCATTCATAAAAACCTCATCTGAAAACACCACTTAGATCAGATTAGACAAACTGAGGAAGAAAAGAAAGTTAAGAAAAAAGAATGGTGAAAAAATTAAAAAAATATTCAAAGCAAACTAGCTTAAACAACACATTACTGGATTCAGAAAATTAAAATCCTGATATAAGTCTACCCCATGATAATGGATGAAGTTACAGGTAATTACAAAACAAAGAAGTCTTTGTGTTGCAGAATCAAACTCATGGCTGCAGATAAATAATTTTTATTTTCTATGAATTTCAATTGTGAGGTTTTTCACTCTTTTTTTCACATAGCAAAACCAAGACTATTTCTTTAATGTATTTTAAGAACATGCTACCTAACATCAAGGAAAAAATTTATTTTTTTCTTTCTATTTGTTGAAAAGTTTTCCATTGCTTCTTGTAAAATCACATGCTTCCAATTCCCTGCACAAACCAGGATGTTTAAAAACGCAATTATGAAAACAAAATCTGAAGGATCTCTGTAGAAATTATGCACCCTTACTTGAATAAAATCAATGCAAGTTATTAGCAATGTATATAAATTCCAGAATTTATCACCATCAGATATGTCACTCTGTTCTACAAATACATTTTTGAATAGTTAAACCAACAGAAAAGTTGCTTTTAAAAAGTCGGGTTTTGTTAATTTCATAACTTACAAAATCTCTTGTATTAATAAATATAATTTGGCAATACTTTTACTCTCTCTGAAGCCTAACTCCATCACATTGAAATTCTTCCAGTTTTTTTGCCTTTGGGTAGTCCATGCGCTGTCAGTTTTTATTTTGAATCCTTGAACTTGTGAGAATTATCTGCAACCTGATGTAAACATCTTTACCCTTCCAACAGCATTATGAAAATACAAAGAAAAAGCCCTTTATCCAGGGGCTTTACTAGCTAGGATTTATATATTTATTTTTCTTAAATACTAAATTTTCTACAGAAATGTAACTATGAGTAAAGTCTGAAAATAAAATATTTTAAAGTGCTAAAAAGATATGTAAAATATAGAACAAGGAAGAAGTATACCTTGTGTTTTTGTGGCCTCCTTGATGATTTTCTGAAGCTCTTTCATTTCAGCATTCATCTCTTCATAGTTTATTTCCCTAGAATCAACCTTAGGAGCCTGAAAGAGTGAAGGATCAGTTCCAAGGTATGAACACTGAAGATGGCCATCATCACTCAGAGTGACTATAACACCCTTCAAGTCTCTGCACAAAAATAAATAAATAAATAAAGCTTACTAAGAAATAGAGAAGAATCACAGAAGCAATAACATTAATAATAATACTTATTCCTTAATTCAGACATTTTCATTAACACTACTCCCACTTGGTGCAATCATACCTAAGAATGTCTTAGATGACTAAAGGGCCCTCAGAATCTGTGAATCTGTACAATCAGGAGAGGTAATGGAAAGGATCAGAACAAACAAGCTGAACAGACCAGGCAGTTGTAACCTATTTATTCATCTAAGTCTTTTGAAGTTGCAGTATTTAGGTTACTATGCAGGAAAAGGAATTTGCTAAATGGAATAGAAGGGAAGGGGAAGAGGAAAGAGGGGTTAGAAGAAATCATGAACAGATGGAAGATGCTCACAAAGAAGACAGCTTTAGGGCTTTGAAGCTATCAATAGCTCCCCTAACCAATTCTTTGGCTGCTATTGCAGCTACTGTGCTGGCTTCAAACCCTGGCTGGCTGTTCCCTGCAGTATCCATCTGAAAGGAAACCACATGGATTCAGAGCATTCCCCTTACACTCCCCTGAATCAATACAAGTGAGTGTTTTATTAGCTACACTATAGTCTCTTTTCTCTCAAGGGAAAAGTACTTCATTGCTCCTACAAAAATCTCACGCGTTGTGTTTATCTGATCCATACCATGTAAATGCAAGATTTAAGAAAGCATTTAATAAACTATGAGACAATAGGGACTACTGCCAGCATTTTGCTTAATTTGAAGCTTATTCATAACAGAAGAGAAACTGAATAGTAAAGCCCAGCACAGAAGTTAACAGCAAATTCTAGGAGCATAAATTTTCACTTTTTTTTTTCAATGCTTACTTTTAATTAAATTAAAAGACTACATTCACTTCCATAATCACAACATTACACATTCATGCCAGTAATTTGGTCTTATTCAATCCTTAGAATACTTTATAGCAGATACTGCCTTTGCAGCAAACACAACTGACATAAAAAGCAAAAATAGATCAAATTTAATTCTTAGATACAAAAAGTGATTTGGACAAGAAGGCCAAATTCACTATCACACGAATTAAACCCTCATAAAATACTGAATTTATGTAAGAGTTCAAGCTACAACTCATACAGAATTAACAAAAATTCTTTTAACTTACACTGACACCTTTCAAATGCCTCCTCTAGTACAATAAAAAGGCAGGTAGCTATGTAAAAAAAATAAAATTCTCTCTGGTTTCCTACATGGTCTTGTAGCATGGCTCCAGAATATACAGATAGGAAACCTCAATCCAAAATTTGCCATGGTAATAGTAATTACAAAAGCCTACAGATGTCACAGATTAATTTTGACCACTGATGGTCCAACTGTACAGTTCAGAATGTCTTTTTATAGCACACTAAGGTCACAATCCTAGTGGTGGTTTTACAGCTGCCATCAAATAATCTGGAAAAACTATGCTGTAACTGAGATCATCTGAACTCTGTACAGTTATAACTGCACACAGGAATGAAGACCCTACTGGGCACTATACAAATAAGTAATTGCTGTAGGTAAGTTTAAGCTTTCTCTTTCTATAGAAAGCAATTGTTACTGAGTGAAAGAAATAAATCTCCTTGTTGAATTATTAATGTATGGAAATTGCTTGTGAGGATTTTTTGGACAACAGTTATCTCCAGTGAGCCCTTCACTGAAGTTGGAACATGCAAATCTGAACTGCCTTCTGAAACAGAACACACATAAAAGGGCTCAAACACAAAGTTCCCCTTATGTACCCATATAAGCTCATCTTAAACAGAGTCTTCTTTTTAGGACTACTGCTTACACCACAGAAAAGCTTCCATCTACACTGCAATTTTTAACATGCAATTTTTCAGCATTCCCTGCTAAAAAGGTAATAGGAAACTGTCTTTGTAAGGCTGGAGATGCCAAGACTTTCCCAACAAATACTTGAAGAAAATAAAGTGGAAGACTTAATACTGATTTTCAACTTAAATATTCAGTACCTGTGCTAGCAGCCATCCTGTGAACATCATGACCTTTTTATGACCTGTGAGCTTGGGGCTCGCATACTAAAGCGACTTTCTGACAAACCGCAAACTATCAGCAGGAACTGAATGAGTCCTGGTTTCTCTCACTACTTGAATATTTATTGTTGACTATAGTTGGTTTCCTTGCTCAAGACTGGGTCTGCTGCTTAAATTACAGGCGAACTGCCCATCCTAATTCTTATGTCCAAAAAGCTCTGTAGAACACAAGCCTGTGCTACACTTACAGAACTGTGGATGGCACATGAAACAAATATATTGGGCTAACTCTGAGTTCTCCTATATGAGCAATGCTAGGAGACAAACTATTACGAATACTTGCATCACAACACAATCTTAATAAGGCATACAAATAACACATAATATACAGGATTTTGCCAATGTCTGCCTAGTACTTGCAAGGAGCTTTGCCATATTGGTCAGGGGTGCAGCAAAGTCTTTAAAAATGGGGCATTGTTAAGGCAGATGCTAGCATGCGACCAAATATACTGCCCCACTCTTTCCTATCAAATTATAGCAAATAATGACTTTTTTTTTCTTTAAAGGGGTGGGAGGGCACAACAAGGAAAACAGCATCAGAAGCTTTTTCTACAACTGGAGAAAGAAAACTTCTGAAAACAAGACAATTTCTAGAATTGTCCAGCAACGGCTTTGGATGATCTTGATTTTTTTTTCCCAAAGGTATGCATCTGTTAATCTACTAAGGAAAGAGCCTTGAGGACATCTGAATGTAAATCAAAACGGCATGAAGAAATATAGCTACAAAGTTAGCAATAAATCTTTGATGATATACTACTAAGGTATAATACATTCAAAAGTGGTTTGTAAATACAGCCCTTCCTATATACACCTTTAAGCTGGCAGTTATCTGCAGTTAATCAGTCTATCAAATAAGATCCATTTAAATCACTGAGGTGATATATCTGTGTAAATTATGCTTGGCTTAACTTCTGAATCAGCATTACAGAATGCACATTCAGAAACTCTACCTGAAAATTAACTCATTTCAACCACCTTTTCTGATAGTCATGGCATCCTTGAAGTCTACACTATCTCAGAGACAAAAGCATTAGTTTAAGAAAGCAGCATTACAAATTATACTTTTCCTTTGCTTCAGTTAGCGTGCTGCTGGGTCCCAAGAAGATTGTTCAACATGAAACATACATAAGAATAAAAATGCCTTTCTCAGTAATCTTTCCTTGTTGAAAGTGGTCCATGAATTTGCACATCAATAGAAACAATAAGAAAAATACGAGTAAGCATTTCCAATATACTTCTATAATACATTCATTTCTCTGTTGGAATGTTTGTCAGCCAGTCAAAATTGCATTATTTTCTCAATCTTTTTTTAACTGTGGTTAAGGACAGCAGGGGGAGGGGAAGCATATTTAACAGTTTTATAGTAGTTTCCCCACAGCTACTGCTCTCACACAATATCCCTGCAAATACCATTACTTCATTTGGCACATTTTGCATACAATCTGGAATTTCAATTACTTGTTAAATTTCTTTTATTGTAAGGTGGTTTTTTTTTTTACTGTGCATCACACAATAGTCAGAGTAATAGTAAACCTAAGGGGACATTTTAACAGTGAGGAACTCAAAGTATAAAACAAATTATTTTGATATCTAAAATAACTTTACAGTACAAAGCAGCTCCTACACACATATGGTAATAATTTGAAAAACTATCTTTTATTGGATTCTGGGTAATAATAATGGCATATGCTTTTTGTAGATCTTCTCTTACTAAACAAATTGCTTACAACATAGTTCTTGAAGAAGTTAAAATGCTTTGCATGTTTCCAGTTATATAATACCAAACTGATCACTCAAGCAATTGATTTAGAAGTTGAATCTGTAGTTCTGAGTTTTATTGAACAACATGCTAAGCTTTGGACAACTCTTAGGACAAGGTCTGGTTATTGACACCATTTGCAGCTTTAATTATTTATATTTATAAAAGCTCATAAAATTTCTACTTCAACTTCAGAATTAGTCTTAATTGTTATTACTCAAACCAACCATTTTAGAAAATAGGTTTCTCTGCAATAATACTTTCCATTCCTTATCGATAATGTATTTTTTAAAAACTACTAAATTAGGAAACTAATTCCTGGAATTGTGCTCAAGCATTTTGAAACGACTTCTCTCCTCATTTTATCACCCTCTGAGGTAATTATAGGCAATAGCATACACCTCAATAGCACTTTTTAGTTTAGTGCTTTTGAAAGCCTAAATTATTCTAAGTTTACTACCATTTCAGAGTCATTTTAAGCTGTAACTACATGAAGCATTTGAGAAAGCACTGAAGGAAGATCAGACTAGGAGTAACTAACTATAAGAACACAGACTCCAAAATCTCAAGTACACCCACAGCTGAATATTCAAAGTACATCCAGCGTGACTCAATGCAAGCGACAACTGATACCTAACTGTCCTGCGTATCTGTGGAGAACTCTCAGGCTTCTTTGAAATGCTTTCCTCAGTAAAAAAAATCTTGGTTCAACTTACATTAGAAGTAATGCTCATATGTGTGTAAGCTTTCCCCATTCTGCTATCACATGCGAAAACAGACAATCAAATTACTCTCAAAAACTAGAATTCTTTTTAAACTATTTATATTATATATTTAACATGCTTTTCACACTCTGCAGAGGGCATGCAAGCAAATAATGTAAATATAGTGCTCAAACATAATTGTTTAACAATATGTAATTATATTAAATAGCATAAAGTAGCTGCTTTACAGAAAAGCATTCATCTTTCCCATTTGTGTGATACTTTAGGATGGCTGAACTTAACACAATACCAGAGACTAATCTAGTTTAAAAAGTAATGAAATACATGCATGAAGAAGAGAGAAATGAAACATGATTTCATCTTGATAACCAATGGAAAAGCCATTAAAAAATAGAAGTTATTACTAGAACAACAGGGTAACATTTATCACCTCTTATAAACACTGAAATGCAGAGAGCCAGAACTGAATAAAACCTGAATGTGCCCACTTTAAATGGCTGAAGAACTCTCCACCTTTCAAATCCTACATGAGTACTTTTGCTCCCTACTTGTGAATGAAAACATCTCTTCCACAAGCAACTTTACGTGGTGACACTACACAGCAAAACAACAAAATAGCTAGCACCAGGACAAACTCTCACCTGGGTTTAGCTTTTGTAGTTCTCCTCGTGTAGTTTTCTCTTTGAAAGAGATTCATTGCCTAAAATGCCATCCAACAACCAAATAAAAAGAAGCATTTTCTATCAAACAAAACAAAACGAAAAGAAAAGGAAAGGAAATTGACTGTTCTTATTTTTACTGCCAAGTTAAAACCAAGCACTATTCACAGAAGTTTGGGAAGGGGGTCCTTTCTGCCAGAGCACTACTGCCACCTGCGGGGCAGCAGAGCTTTCATACAGGTGAATCCTGAGAGCACCACATCACATTACATGGAGCAGGTGTGGGGTTTTTTTACCAGGGTTAGTATAACAGCTTAATTGTCATTTCCTTGGCACAAGGGAATCTCACCAGGCTAATATTTAACAATTTACAGCCTGGGACAGACATCCCTGCAAGAGACAATATTCTGGTCCGTCCAGGCAGGGAACACACACACCACACACTAACACAGGCAGGCTAGGCATGAAATTCAAGCTCAGGCTACAAAAGTTGCATACAAAATGCAAAATTTTATCTAAAGGATTAACCAACTTTGTTTCTTGTTGTTTTAAACGTAAAATAAAAACTATTTCAGAAGCAGCAAAAGTTTTATTTTAAAATTGCAGCAGATGGCTATCCAAAATGCAGTTTTGAAGTAAAATTTGTCACCAAGTAGAATAAAAACATAATATTCAGAGTGATGACACAGACCTCCAGAAATATGTTCTTGCTTTAAGCAAAAAAATATAAGAGCACTGAAGTACAATGTATTAAAGGAAAAAATCATAATTTATATGTTGCATTTCTTAGTATCAACAGTTCCATATCTAAGAGAGCGGCAGAAGAAGAATTGAAAATGAACGTGAGGACTGACAAGCAAATCTGATTACTTTAGTAAGAGTGCAGCCTATATGTCAGAGCTCTAAATAATAGGAAGCAAGACAAATTGCATTGTGATTTCCCTGTGACAGTACCAGCATTAACAGCAAGAAAAAAATTAAGACCAACTGTGACACATTTAAAACATCTCCATGCTTCATTCTCTCTTAGAGCATATTTCTGCATTTGCACTTCCTTCATCCAAAACCTACAATCTGTTTCAAGCTCAAGCTCCCCCACTAGCAGACAGGTATATAACAGCTATCAAAGGCTGTACTAACAGCTATGCCCTGTGAATTTAGGATATGGAGAGCCTCAAAAGTTTATCCTTCCCTAAGCCTTCTCTTCTCCCACTTCAAGATGGTGCTTAGAGCCCAAATCACTTCAGGCAAGCTGGAGAGGCCCCTAGGAGCTCTGCTTCCAACACAGAAGAGATGGAAAGAGCTTCACTGATAAAATCTACACTCTAGTAAGTTTAACATTTTAGATAAAGTTTATTTTTAATGGTTGGCTTCCTATAAGATAATGCTGGGAGATACACAAGGAATATTAGACCATGCACTGTTTACAAAGATGTTAACAAAAATAGCCATAATGTGTCTTTAAAACAGATTTATCCTGAAAGCTTGAAGAATTACATAAATTTAAAACACTCAGCTCAGAGTAGTTTACATCTCTTTCTCCTCACAGTTGCTGCAAGTTTCAAAATCCACCAGCATTTCAGAAAGGAAAAAGTGTGCATGCTTTCTACTATTATTTTTAACAATTATTTATAATTGTGCCTTCACTCTGTCTGGTAAAGAACAAAGCTGCTTTTTCAAAGCATTTCTAACTCTTTGCACTGCTTGCTGCCTCTCAGTTCTAAAGCTTGATATAAATGTCCCATGTGCTCCTCTTCATACAAAAAAAGTCTTTCAGCTTAATAGCATAGTAATCAAGACACTCAAAATCAACAGAGCAAAACTTTTCATAAAACTGTTTTTCAAACAAGACATCCAGCACTTTCATGGGTAGAGTGTCAGAATACACCCATAAACTTCAACCCACTGCTCAATAACCCGCTCCAAGACTGAGTGTTCAGAACCTGATACAAGTTATAGTCCACTCAGCCACAACTAGCACAGACAAATAATGGGTTAGCAAAAAAAAAACCCACTCATTATATTTTTTTAACACAAGGATCTTATTTAAAATACTTGCCTTCTTGTTCTTGAAAATTTCCACTTTTAAGGTTTTCTCTAGAACCACAAAGGTAGGAATATTTTAAGTGTTATTCTAAAGTTGAAACCCTTACAAAATCATATGACTGTAAAAAGTAAGTTTTTTGAAAAAGCAAATAAGCGACATGCAATAAAATTAGGAGAGCTGGCAATATGGGCATGTGCTTAGCATCATAGAATAAACAGCATTTGAAGCTAGCTTGCTAGAAAACCAGTCCTGAATCACAGCATATGTTGGACATAGTATGTATAATATCTTTTAGGATCAGAATCCTACTAAAGTAAAAGAAATACAATCACATTCATATTTGTGGCCAGGATACATGTATTAAATTTATCTCTTCAAAAGACCTTTGAAAAGAGTCATATTTTCTTTTGCCATCTCTCAAACATCTGGTGGCAAATCAACAATGAGAAAAACAGATGTAATTCTTTTTCTTCTTTCCCTTAAAAACATTTCTTTAAAATGCAATTAGGTTTAAGTAGAAAAATTCTAGAAATCTCTGCATTTAAATTCTCAGATCAGGCAACATTCTTACAGAACACTCAAATAAAAATTTATATATATACATGTATATAACTGAACAGTTCATACCGTATGTCATAACTGGCATTACCTCTATTACATTACTACTATACAGAAAGGGAAAATCTTTCAACAAACTATAAAGTTTGATTCCTGCAGTTTTCTTGTAATAAGTGCTAAGTTTTGCTGGGTTTATATGTAAGTTTTGCCATTTTTATACAGTGATTCTTTAACAGTTGTGGTAGCTGTGGTGATGTCAGTTATAATAAGGAATAACAGATGGGCTGGAATGAAGAACAATGTATTTTCAAGTATCTGGATAGCTAAAAAATTCAATGAGGGGAGTTTGATTTGGTCCCTACCTACTATTACCATGTATGTGGTTGCACTTTTACACCTTATATACTTAATTTAACTACAATATTTCTCCATGGTTTTTCCAGTTAAATTCAATTCCTGTTACCTTTCTACTCTTTGGAGCTACATATAAAGTGCGTCCACCTGACCACCCAACATACTACAATTCTGTACTGGAAAAAAAGTTTTAATTTCAAGTTCATATTTGAACCAGGCTAATACTTCCTCACTTAGAAATTGATTGCAAATTTTAATATTCTTTTAAATAGAAACATTTGTTAACATGATTACATAGAAAATTAATTTTCAGTCCCTTCATTAGTCAAATAGTCTCTGCTTTTTTATTACTTATGCAAGGGGAAAGACTCATACAAGAACAACATTACAAATTTTAGATTTAATGATTCACTTTGTCTTATAAGTCGTAAGAAAATTGGACACTATTATAGCAACTTCAATCAATATTTTTTCAGTGATTCAGTAAGCTGCAGTATTTCCTTCATCTCAGCCTACACAATGCAACCTTAAAGTAATAAATTTTACTTTCTAATTCAGCAAAATCAAATACAGAACTGCAAAAACATCAACACCAATAGCCTATGGGTAGCTGGTCTTAAGAGATAGCTGATTAATATATTACTATCTGACACAGTTATAATGGATTCATGGTTCAAGTATCAATGTCAGGAGTTCAGGCATGACCCCAGCACTCAAGACTGCAGTGATCATACTTGGAGAAGCAGCACTAGCAATTCACAGACAGAAATCATTTCTTGATTAGAAACCGAGCAAAACAGAATCAGTGGTGATTCTGTGAGACCCTATGATATATTTATGGGATTATTGCTCCGAATAAACTTAGGCGGATTTGAAGTTCATAAAGAGCTGAAGTGTGGATAAAGCTTGCTAAGTAACTCTGCTTGTCATCTTGAACATACAAAGTCTACTTTATTTCCTGACTTTTCAACAGTCCATTTGTTTAAAAAAGAAAATATTTTTTTCCCCATCTCAAATAATGAAAATCTATTTACCAGCTTAACTTGAGCTAAAAGGTTGAGTGCTGGAAATTAAATATTTTAAGAAACTTAGAAATTCTAATTCTTTGGAGGTGATATATTACTTCCACATTAAAAAAAAAAAAACCTTTCTAGACTTCTTTACATTTCCTCTTCAGAAAGCATGCTGCTCCACTACCAAGTATCATTATATTTATCTGTCAAATAAATGAAAGTGAAAACAAATATTGTAGCTACTTTCATCAACTTGTCCATACCTGTCAACCCCAGGTAATAAAAGCAACTTCACATTTTACAAGGCACATGCATCATTATGTGGTTTATTCTTTTCAAGGATCTTTCTTCCATGAGAAACAGTCCTGCTCTCAGATACAGAGGTACATACAAATGATCACAAAATAAAATTGGTAACTATATTCTAATTCCCAGATGTAGCTTCTAAAATCAAGAGGCACTACATATGCAAAGCATCCAATTACCTATAGACAAGTACTACAGAATCACATATGCTGAGTTGGAAGGGAGCCACAAGAGTCCAACTCCTGGCCCTGCACAGGACAACAGTGTGCACAACTGACTATATAAATCCACAATTCTGAAATAATGGGTCACAAATGTGGGAAATTAAATCACAATTTGCCATATTTAGAACAGGTGACTTACCCCAAACACAAACTCACAAATCTCTGCCTCACTACAGTGGCTCTAAATGTTTTCTTTTGGGTATTACTAACCAAATTCTAATGTGGCTGAACGGGAAAGTATCCTTCATTCAAACATTACATTTGCTGATAAACTGGTGCCTGAAGTCCTAAGAATCCCCAGTAGAATAGAGACAGAAGAAATCTCTTTCCCACAACACATTCCCTACACTTTAACGTCGGCTTCCTGTTAGAACTGTGCTGATAAATTCCACGTGAAATCAACATTTTTTTGCCATATGGATAGCACCAGACTTAATTTCTTGGTGGACAGTCAAAAGTACAAATAACCAAAATCAGGGACATTGTGAAACACTGATTCAAAGAAAAGAGGTATTTGAGGAATTTTGCAGTCTGTTTTGTTTTAAAAGAAAAAAGTCGGGCTAACTTTTAACATTCACAGGCTTATCAGATATAACTTGAAGACCACACAAAAACAAAACCAAGAAATAAAGTGGAGACTAGTGAACTTTAAAAATGTTCAGAAGAAAAAATAGTCTCCCATTTAAAGGCTTCATGCTTTCCTATGGTAAAACATAGGTTCATAACTTGGTAGTAACCAAAACAGAAACCCTTTTCCTGAGACTACTATCCAAACTGTATATATGTGTATATATAATACTCTATCTATGTGTTCTAACTCAACTCACACTGGCGTTTCAGATGTTTGTGACAGAAATATCCCAGAGGCTGGCAACACAAGCTATTTTGCTTACTGAATGCACCTTAACATAATGTTCTAGTTTCAGGCCAACAGGACAGAGTAATTAATACTCAGTGCAATCAATCAGCCATTAAAAGATGTATGCTTAGAAACAGTTCTGCAGAGTGTCAAATAAATAGAAAAGTAGTTGTCTAGGTACTATTATCAACTCCAAGAACCTTTTATGGTCAAGCACATGGAGACAGAATAATTCAGATACAGAAAACAAATATGACTTGTGAAAGGCTCATAAAAAGTGAGAAGAGAAAGAAAGAGACAGAGAGAAATCTTAACACATCTCAAGAAGCATCAACCAGGGACAAACTCGTGGAATTTAAAATCCTAAGTGTGAGAGACACTGCTCATGAAACTTCATTCGCAAAGGAGATGTGAAAGCACCAAGAAGGTCTTAGAAAAGAGGTCTCTCATGAAATAGAAAAACGGAAACTCAAGTGTAGGAAAAAAGGGAATGGATTTTAAAGTCAATTCTTAGAAGATATTTGCATAATTATGATGGATACCAAGCAAATACTGCTGCTACTATTTCAACACTGACATTTTGAACAGAGTAGGAATTCTTGTCCTTTCTTTGTGTAACTTTCCTAGATTTCAACTGCAGCATATAGACAGTTTCTCTTCAAACCACTCTAGAAAGGTTTGGAAAGGGCTGTTTGTACATTTGGTCGGGGGATGTTTGGGGATTTTTAACCAGCTCAGGCAGAACATCTAAACCATTTTCTTCAACAGTTTCAGCTTCAGTGAGAATGTGTCTGCACAGCCATAACTTGAAGGGTAACAACCCAGGGCAATCAAAAACATAACTGTACAAGCAAGCTTATTCATTCCCCTGCTTATCTCCAGGGAAGATAAATTTGTGCTGAGACAAAGACATAAGCAGTTCAAATTAATTGAAACTGCCAGTGTAAGTGGTTACACTTCTGAAGCAATCCAGGCAGTGTGAAATATGTAGGAGTCCTCTTGGCATTAAAAATATGTCAGAAACAGTAACGAACAAATACTAACAGAACCAGAATAGAAACTTCCAACAAAATAAGGGACCAACTTCTGTAACAATTACTAGAACTGAACTTCCAGTTCAGTAACTAGTTATAGAGATGTTCAGGGAAAACCCAGAATAAGATAAACACTCAAAATTTTGCCTGCAGTTCAAGTTCCTGATCACAAGCTTTTATAGCAAATTTTCAACATCCTAAAAGAGAGCATTCAGGTTTTAACAGAAGGCAAAAAAGTGTAATTTAACAGCTTAAAGATGCATAACTTTTAGAGTGCAGGAACACCTAAAAATGTTCTAAGTGACCAATTTGCCTTGATTATGTTTTTTTTTTCCCGTGTTTCTGAAAATGTTTCTAAAATCAAGCAGTTTGTACTGGAATTTAATCTCAAATGTTGTAGTATATTATCTTTATCTATATGCTGGCATTGCAATAGAGAAATACTGTATTACATGTTATTTTAAGAGGAAAAATCAATTCATAAACAATAAGGAGGGACATACACTGGAATCACAAGCCGCATTTGTGAGGCAATCACTACTCCTGCCCCAAGGGACTTACATAAAATAGCTTCTAATAGTGTTTTTCTTATCCAGCAAGCTAGAGTCACACATTAGAAGTAACGGACATTGTGCCTAAGGGAGAAAATACAAATGAATGTGTATGAACTGTAGAGATAACTCTTTCAGAATGCTCCATTTACTTTGTAAGTATTATTGCATTAAAAGTGAAGAAAGTAATTAATTGGCATACATCATATTTAAGGCACTTCAATCTTTCAGCAGTGTAGGATTAACAACTTTTTGCTTATTAAAGTCCTTAATGTTATTTATGTTACAGTAGTGCTGTGCTCAGTGGCCCCAACTAAGACTGAGGTCTCTCCTGAGTACAGGAAAATCATTATGACATTGACCCACAAAGAATGCCCTTTCAAAATATTTTTTAAAACACCAAAACAAACACATATGCCCTGTTAAAGCCAAATCACTATCTCTACAGGCTTTCCTACAGTTTTTGCTGTTTAGCTCATCTTTTTTTTTTAATGCCAGAAGGAAGTACAAGCATACTGCATATTTGCCAATAGACAGGTAAAAGTATAGCTCAGAAACACACAGCCCTGGACCTCTCCCTGCCTTTCAGGCCACTGGGTGTAAGCACACAGATCCTCCTTCATTTATCAGTACCTCTATAAAGAGGTTTGCATAACTAGATTGCTATCTCTTTATTTGCTAAAGAACACAACCCCAAGTCAAACCCTGGCATTTGTAGGTCTGTGGGAATTCTGAATCTAACTGGAAAATTGAGCTGGGATAGGTTTTAGGCTGTCAGATTTCTCCTTAATATCAAACTCCTGAGGGCTGAAGTTCACAGGGAACAGGCAAAATCTGCATAAACATTTTAGACACATTATTGAAACAAATGGTTCAATATAATGGGTTTCCAAACAATTAATTGTATATACAAATGTTAGTACAATCTGCTATTGTAAACATCAATGGGGGTTTTTTTACATTTTGTAATACGAATATTTTTTCCATACTTCAAAAGCTGTACTGTCATATTCTGCATAATTAACTTCTGGGTTATACTAAGTGGCCCACTGAGACTGTTCATTATATTTCACTTGTTAAGACACGCTGGATGAAAGCCAGCCCAACTCTCTCCAGAGTCTAAAAAAAATAAATTATGAATAATTAAAAAAAAAAATTAGGCATCTATTAGTAACAAACAAAACGCAAACATCCCTTAGATTACGCTGCACAACTCAGTAAAGCTAGTTAGTCAGATGCTCTCTTTCCATTTGTTTGAAGGTAAAATGCTTGACTTATGATCAAATGTTTAGCAATGCAGTGTATGTTGGCCCAGCAGCAACTAGCCTGCTGAGGATCAGAAGATCTATGTGACGAGGACACTCCTACTGCATCCCCTATGGTCACAGGCACTGTGCAACCAGCACCCAGCCCAGCTCTGGGGGCACAGGCATTAACTGGATTGTATAAAAACACTGGCTGAATCTTTCTGTGAGGTTTGCTTATTTCAGTGACAGTCGTGGCCCAAGTTATAAATGTGTCCTACCTTCTCTTCACCCAATCCCCCACCCAACCAGTTTTTCCCTAATCTGTTTTATGCTTCTTTTACAAAAAGACTGCAAAGTCTGTTGCAGTGCAGCCCTCAGCAATTTAAACAGTTCCTTAATTTCCATTATTTAACGTTGGATTTTAACCATCTGTTCCAACAATGTTGCAGTGTGCATTTAGGGGCTTCCTCAAGTTCTGTATGTTTTGTTATAAGTTCTGTAATGGTTTATCCTTATAGCCCCACTTCCTCAATTCCCTGCAGCCTTTCCTTGATAACCCACACCCTAAAGGCTGAGTTCTGGTAGAGCTTCAGGGTGACTCAGCCAGAGCATCAGGTTCTCCACTCCTCTTTCTGTCCCTAAGTGGCCCTGCCAATGCCCCCTGTTGTTAGTCACTCCCCCGCCATTCCCTAAATTGGTTCTGGGTGTCACCTTGCCTGGGAGACGCCCCTGGTATTTAATGGATAACCTGTGTTCCAGAGAGCTCACACTGCCCGTGAGCTTTGGGGTTTAATAAACCTTCCTGCTTCCCACGTGTGAATCCTCCTTCTTTCAAGCCATAACCACGTTTTTGTCTGAGGTTCAGACCCACAAATCTGCATCATATGGTTGTCGAGAAAGCCGGTGAAGCAGCTCAGAAGAAACCATACAACAAATATTCTCTGGAATGCATATGCTCCTAAATGCTTAATGAAGAACAGATTTTCAGTGAGATTCCCTATTTTCCTGTCTCAGGGAAGGACGTTGCCAGATTGCACAACCACACTTCTTATTCTTTTCAAAAAGAAGCTACTGGGCTGGAGCTATGAGACTCCAGGTTCAAACTTCACTCAAAAGAAACCAGAAAACATAAAGCACAATAGAGCCATTCTAGTACTGTTCTAGTACACTCATTAATGAAATGAACATTTTACAAAACAAAGGAAAGAAACTTAGAATTTTCCTTTTAAAAGTTACATTATTTGTTACATACCTCAGAACTTTGTTTGTTAGGATCTAGAAGCAAATTACAGAACCAGAGATTAATCTAAGCAAAAAGTAAACTTAAACAAGTTACTTACTGAAAATTTGCTACTTTTACTGATACAGGAATGCAGGGAAGTTGAGTAGCCCATTTCAAAGTAACATCTTGATAAACATTCAACATTTTACTGTGGTTTGCAATTAAAGTGTTTATTGTTCCTTCTTGCACTGTTCAAAGATTAAAAAAAACAATTTTAGGATGGAAGATTTTTCAACAGCCAGTACTTTTCTTTGAGACTTATATAGTTTTGTTTTCTTTTATTTTAAGCTATTAGTTGTTATAAATTAACTTATTATAAAGCATCAAGAGTTAGGAAAGTTACGTTGGCACTAACCAAGGATGTATGAGATTAATGGATACCAATTTCAATTGCATGTTACACAACCCCTGCCATAACTTTCTAAGGTTCTGGCCAGCCATGTTTGGTAATTTAAAACATGACAAACAAAGACTCATAATGGCCATGTTGGCATGCCTGGATAGATACGACAAAATACACATTGACTAAATATCTGCTACTTACACTATTCATTACTTCTTTAACTTGCGAATACCAATTAAATGTGTATGCATTTATAGGGTTTATTTATAGTATAATTCAAATCAGAAAGTATAAAATGTGAAGATTGCTAAGAACAAATTTCTAAAGATGAAAATGATATTTTAAGTTCAAAAGGAGACATACTGTCAAAAATTTCAGATAGTTTTTGAAGCATTAAAAGAGAATAGGTATTAAGAGTCTGTAATTCTAACCAAGTATCTAATCAAGTTTTTTCCATCAATGCAATAACAATAAACTTTGATATTTTAAGAATCTGTAAGTATCGGAAGGTCATAAATCAAAAGGTTCTCAAAAAGAAGGTCCTCAAACATTAGTTTACTCTTCCAAAAACTGTCATTCTTCTGTGTTTGTTGTTTTGATAGCCTAGGCACCAGACAAGTACCTCAATTTGGTGATAAGAAAATATTTAGATTCTAAAAACTATGACACTTCACAAAAAGTAACACTTGAAAATAAACCTGCTTCATTCAAAAAGAGAGCTCCAAATTCTACGATTCTACAGATCATAGACTCACAGAATTATAAAATGGCTTGGGTTAGAATGGACCTTAAAGATCATCTAGTCCCAACCCCCACTAACATGGGCAGGGACACCTCCCATTAGACCAAGTCACTCAAGGCCTTATCCAACCTGGCTTTTAACACTGCCAGCATTGGGGCAACCTGTTCCAGTGTCACACCACCCTCACAGTAAAGAATTTCTTCCTAAATGCCTAATTCCTAATATCTAACCTAAATGTTATTGACAAGGACACCTTCCACTAGACCAGGTTGCACAATGCCCCATCCAACCCGCTTATTCAGAAAAAATATATTTATTCAGTGGTTAAAAAAAAAATTAAAAAAAAAATTTAAAAAGTAACCAAGCTAAAGTTAAATCTTCCTTTTACAAACCTGAACAGTAAGGAATGAAGCAACTCGGACTGTAATCAAGCTTTTTCATGAATCGTATTTGCCCATTATCCTTTAGGCAAAAGAAGTTTCTCTCACCAAGCACAAACACTGAAGAAACTCCCTGATTAAATGAGACAACGCATATATCCCGTGCTTGCTCTCCGATGTTTAAAACCCAATCCACCTTCAAAAGAAAAAGCATGCTCCAGAAATCAAATGACAACTGCATATTAAAGACAAAACTTTGAGAAGGCTCAGAACTAATCAAATTACATATCATTAGCATAGATAGAAAAGCAAAATCAAGGTCTTTTTCTAGACAGGAATTATCCTCTTACTCTGAGGGCAGTCAGTAACTTTCCTTAATGTAGCTCAAGCAACAAAATCTTCTTTTTAAAACAGTCATGAATTGTGTGCTATGCAGTTCAGTTAAGTACATTTAGAATTTAAAATACACATCCCATTCAAAATGGAAATGCTTTATACTTTAACTAATGAATCCAAGAATATATATTTAGAATCATTTTCATCTACCTCTGTACGTGTCCTTGATTATTAAGGACAAGGATAGAGAGCAAAAGGTGGTAATTTATTCCACCAATATATGTAAATGGAAAACTAGACAAACATTTTAAGTGTGTAAGCCAATATTTCTGCTTGCAGTCACTCATGTACACCCTTTAATCTAGAGAATTTTTGTGTATATCATAGTTTGTTTACTTCTCCAACTACATACATTCATATAATAAACAACAACTTAGAAATCCTGCCTCACCTGTCTTTAAACAATACTACTGCTTATTGACACATTTAATTGGTTAGTTTCTTCTCCTCTGAGAAATTTCAGCTAAACACACATGCAAAAAATGCTTTTGACTTCTGCCAAGATGGTTAAACAGAAATTTAGAATTTTGAAGTAAAAATATATCAAAGTTCAACTGTCAGCACTTTCTGTAAGAACAGCATCAATCATTTTGCTTAAAGAGCATAGAATGTGTCAGCAAATATCCCAGCATATCTGATGTATGAAACTGGAAGTGCATTCTTATAACTTATAGGGAAAAAACCAGTTTATTATGTTTGTTTCCATGCACGCTTCACATTTTAGATTTAAAAAAACTGTTTCGTTTGCAGTATATCTGCTGAAGTCTTTAGGTTTTTTATTTATAGATTGCTTTCTCCTACTTCTATATGTAGGATTCAGACTACATGGATTTGAAAAATTCTACAATTAGCCAGTGGAAGGAAGATGCTCTCCCAATATTTTACTGTTGAACCTGAAATATGATGAATCTAGCATTTTATATATGCAGTATATTTAGCAGACAAGCAACTCTACTGCAGGACCACATAGAATTAAATTCTCTTTCTCTTAAGAGGAGGCAGCTCAAATATTAAACAAATTAGTGACAGGGACCTCCAGAAGACTATTGAATCCACAGGTTTTTGACAAAAAGAGTTCAGGACACTATGTATGGAAACATTTCACTGTGAATTTTTCCTCTAAGTACAACAGATCCCCCAAGGAGAATGAGATTAATTTTCTACATTACAAAGTCATATCAGACTTCATTTAAAAACATGAGCAATAATTCAGGTGTGCCTATTTATTCTTACTACAGTGTAGGTTCTGTATTACAAAGATTGCCTTGGAAATAGTTATTTTCACCGCAGTTGTTTTTCTTTTCTCATTAGAACAACAGCAAATTTTAAGGTCCAGCCTTAAACAACTAAGGCCCAAAGAAACCTTAACAGAAATCTACTGGAGTCTTTCCATTACCTTTAGCAGCAATTGGATCAGACCCCTTGGATCAGATCCTTTGTCAGCAGACAGTATTTCCATTTGTAACTTAGCATCACTCATTTCAATATGTGTGCAATGTTCATACAGGGTACGTAAAATAAACAGGTTTTACCACAAGTCTTTTTCCAGAACTGAGTTTTCGCTCTTCTGTGTCTTGCCTTTCATCAGCATCTGTCGCAAATGCCAGCACTTGGTATCTGTTACAGGCAGTTTAAAAATATTTTTAAAAATATATTATACCTTTGTACTTAATACCTCTATATTAAGTAAAAAATAATTACCGTGAGTATACATACACAGTAAAATCACAGTCTAAAAGGATGGTTGGAAAGCCTACTGCAACATGTCTACCATCAGCAAGGATGTTAAGACTAGCATCAGCATCAGGGTAGGATAGCAGCTAAGTGTAAAGGTAGAGATTAAACCAAGCATTTCTGTTCAGATTTTATGTGGAGTTAAAATAAATTCAACAGTCTAAATACTAGTAAATAGAAGTACAGACCACAAAGATAGAAGAAATAAATTATCAAATTGTGAAATTGGAATTCTAACCAAAAATTCTTTTTTTTTTTATCTACTAAGCTTTTTAAAAACCTCCTAAACCACTCAGTAATACAATCTGCTCCACCTAATAGTGAAACTTGCAAGCACCTCCATTAAGTAAACCAAGCAGCTCCAATCTAAGAGACCACAGTAAACTGGAATCAGTAGGTGGCACATTTAGCAAAAGTTGGAAGGCTTGTGGCGGTTTTATTATTTTAACTGCCAACAAGCCATACTAAAAAAAATTGGCAATGAAGAATGAACAATGAATCATCTGAACAAACAATATCAACTGCCATAAAAGCTCTGCACATCTATCTGTCCTCTTTACACCTGTGCAATCCTCAGGGTTCAAACTGTGTCCTCATTGATTCTTCTGTAACTGTTTCCTGAATTTGTGCTGGTATGTTAACTCACTGATCTACCCCATTTCCTGTGTATGCGCATAGATAATCTGTGGAATAGTGAAGGTTTCTACATAATTGAAATAAACAATGGAGTAAGACCCAACTTAAACTTATCCAAAAAGACAGCATTTAATTCTTGAACTCATGGAGTGCCATCAGCTCCTAAGCTTAAACCAACACAATTCTGAATGTTCCAACTCAATCTAAAATAGCAGTACATATTTTTCTTCATCGTCAACGTTGGAGATTTAAAATGATGAAAACAATATTCCTCACATTTCATGCATATATTGTGGTGCAGCAAAAGGACAAGGCATAATGGCCATACATTAAACCACAAAAAGTTCCATGTCAACATGAGGAAAAACTTCTTTACATTGAGGGAGGCAAAGCAATCTCACTGGGAAGGCTCACTGGAAAGTCATGGAGTCTCCCTCCCTGGAGACAGTCACAGCCCATCTGGATATTCCTTCTCAAGGTGACCCTGTCTTGGCAGGGGACTTGGACTAGATGATCTCCAGAGGTCCCTTCCAACCCTAATTATCCAGTTGCTATCCCTGCTTGCTACTGAAGTATTTTAGTTTCTAAAATTGTTTTACTTACAAAAGTAAACTATGTACTTGGAGTAAGAAATCTAATTATTTAAGGTGAATGCTATGACCTAATTAATAATACTGAGAGAACTGTTTTTAGTACAACTAGGATGTTTTTAACTGTCCTCTGTATTAAAAGAGAAGTTGCAGATTCACAGAATCAGCTGACAAGCTGAGTTGGAAGGGAGCCAGAAGAATCTTGACCTAACAAAATTTTCTCTTCACCATATTTTACTGATAGTCTTGAAAACCACCTTAACATTTTAATAACTAATCAGAGATGTAATACAGAGGTTTCAAATCAAGGTCACATCAAACAGCAATATATACTGATATTTAAGTACCAGCTACCTGCATATAGTCTTTCACAAAAAAAAAAAA
>VWZU01012524.1:1870299-1887949 GCA_013397095.1 Sterrhoptilus dennistouni
ACTCAAGCCACAGACTGAAAAAATCTCAAGCCACTTCTAATTCATCTATCACACCAAGCATATTAGAGGTATTTTGCTTTTAGATCTTGAAAGAATTCAGGATCAACACAGTAAAAAATTCTTTCAAATGAAGCTATTGCTCCGTAAGAGCTATTAGAAGACAGATAATTTGAAGTTTGGCAACTCATTTTGCTAAAAACACTAGATAGAAGTGTTGTATTTTTATTCAATACCATAAAAATAACCTCTTCTCTCCTTAGCATTTCTGTTTCCTTAATTTTAAAAGGATTACTTAACTCTGTTCTAATGTCCTAATATTTCAGACACACACTAGAGATTAGTTCCATTAGTGTCTTAACATTTGACACTAAAGACCAATAACCAAGTGAAAAATTCCTTTAAAACTATATCCCTACAGTAAGGATGGCACACTTTTGAATTAGTAACAGACTGATGGATAATCGTAGTCACATTTTTTGTAAAGGTCAAGAATCTGAACATAATTTAAACATATGAGATGTTCATTTTAAAGGAAAAAATGTTTCTTTATTCCTTGACAACATTAATAGATTATATTATATTTTTATTCTAATAGTGTATTAGAATTGTAATTCTATATTCTTAGGAAAAATACAAATTTTCTATTAAATTACTTTTGCTTGCAACACATACATCTTGTCCAGTTTTAAGAAAACAATACATGATATCTATAATCTGATTAATCTTAAGGAGCAAAATAAAAAGAATATTGCTTGAGAACTACAAGTGACAGAACAGGGTAGTGTGACAAAGCATCATGTTCGACTAACATTCCCTATTCCCACAGCATTATTTATAAAAGGGGGTATTCTTATTTTCTTTAATATGTATGATGACCTCTGAAAAAAAATCCTTAAGGTACTTGCCCATTCCCTCAGCCTCATGATATTCCTCTGATTGGCAGCCCTATCTAACCTTTTTTTATTAGCCACTTTCAAAAACTTGATATTGTCCTTGAATTTCAGGACATGCATTCTGTCCTTCTATCCAGGATGAAGATGCTAAAGAAATACTGGCTCCAGTATCATCATCCCTCATCTTTGGCTGCTGGTTAGAATTGTGAACAACCTCTGCTCTGTAATCCTGGCAGCTCTGCCACTTTTTCATCCATCTTAAGGGGTGTGGATTTTAGTCATCACAGGTAGTAGCTCTGCCCCAAACATCACCACACCCCAATGTGCCGCTAGGGATAGAGATTCAATAACATTAGTTCTCAGTGAGAACGAGGGTCTGCAACAGGGAAATTCTTGTTTGAGAAAGACTTCACAGCAGACATCCCCCACAATGTCCCACTGCTCAAGCATCCATCTCATTCTACACCAACGGATACTTGATAAACTCTCAACATGGTGGTCGTGTCAGAGAGCCCCATGGATTCAAGCTGCTCCTCCACAGTAAACACAAATGCCCCCTTGTCTGTCTTTCAAAATCTTTCACATTCTCTTTCTTATTCTCCATTAGATTTGTGTCTAGTTGGCCTTATAATACATAGTCCCTGTGCTTGGAGGAAGTGGAAATGTCTTGCACAGTCTTTATTTTCCATATTGTTCTATTTTTCTAAATGTTGAACCCACAAACTTAATATGGTCACAAACTAAAATAGCTCACAACAGTTTCATCTACATTCCAATGCTGAAAGCATAGACTAGACTGAACTGAAACAAGGAAAAACATGGGAAATGGGAGCAACAGAACCTTGATAAACTACTAGACTTACTACCTTTATAAAAATAAAGTAGGACCATAAAGTCCTCAGGACTCACTGCACACTTTCTTCTATGACTGTACTGAGATAGTAATCACTCAGCAACATCTAACATCTTTCCTGCAACACCTTGGCTTTTGGATACTCC
Source organism: Sterrhoptilus dennistouni (assembly GCA_013397095.1). Taxonomy (NCBI): domain Eukaryota; kingdom Metazoa; phylum Chordata; class Aves; order Passeriformes; family Zosteropidae; genus Sterrhoptilus; species Sterrhoptilus dennistouni. The sequence goes on from VWZU01012524.1 coordinate 1,872,192, forward strand.
AGTAAATGCATTAAAAATTAAACAAGATTACTTTCAATGTTTACCTAGTAAATGATACTTCTGAAGTATACTATAATTACTGAACATTAACACATACTTGTAACTCTCCACCTGCTGACAAGAAGACACTGTAATGAAAGAGTCTGTGCGAGAGCTGTAAGCCAAGGGACCAGGCAGAAGAAAACCAGGTAAAAACCGGCCAAAAGCATAACTTTCTTGTTCAAACAGCATGAGCATCCCATCCATGGACTGTATGCAGATCAAATCTCGACCTAAGGGAAGCAACAGAAAGAAATACAAAGGAAACAAAGCAATGTTATTTGTGTGGTTTTAATACTAAAACCATGAGTTAAATTAAGTTTGTACTCATAAGTAATCCTAACAAAAGTGAATGATCATTTATGGGAGTGTTTAGAAAGAGGAAAAACACTAAATATTCCAACCTCAATAAAAGTTTACCTTCTAAAATAAATAAACTAGACTGTGGGGGAAATAATATTCAGCATACTAAATATATATATATATACACACCCCACAACCAAAAAAAAAAAACCCACAAGATATTTTATTTCAAAACAAAATTCCTAAGGATATAACTATCACAATTTCAATTTAAAGAAACATTTCAATGTTCCCAAAACACCAATTTATTCTGGTTCCTAAATGCTTCCATACCTTACAAGTAGTCATAACAGTTGTGGTTTAAAATAATCAATTCTATTCTTTCAAGTCTATTTAAGCAACATAACAGAAAGTCTTACAAATATGTATTGTTGTGAAAATAACACAATGGTAATGTCTTCCATGTTTTACATTCACATTTTCTGTCTTCAAGGAAAGAAAAAACAAAGTCCAACTCTGTATTGCCAGCAAGTCTAAAAAATATCAAATTAAAAAAATTCAGCTTGGAGTAAATTATTTCAAGCCTCATGCATTATTCAGCAGCCATAAGACATGGTCTGTCATGCCTCAAGTACACCAATCTAAATTCAAAGTCTCATTGGGAAGATTTTGAGATCAGAAGCTGATTATACAGTTTGCACTTCATATGCAAGGGTAATAATTCATGCAAACAATATTTTTTAGGCATTCGAAGAGAGGTATATCATTAAGACTACCACTTTCTGAAGCTGATAGATGCATTCTCCTGAATTCATAAGCTCTTATCTTGCAAACACTACATGAAATATTCAAATGTCTATTGTCTATTCAAATGTAATTTAAAATGTCTATTCACCTCAATTAAAATACTCTATTTTGGCTCAGGAATGATTCTGTATGCATGAATGACCCAAACAAATTGTCTGTTCACTAAGTTCCACCTTCAATCCTTTAATAAGTTTCTAACATAGGAATGTGAAGCAAAACAAAAATAGACTAAAACTTCATTCTTACAGTTCCATAAAGGTAACAAAACCCAAAGAAATAGTCAATATCTGAAAAGCAACAAATGTACAGTGCAAAACATGGTTCATCTCCACTGTGATGCTTCATAGAAACTTAAAAAGAAATAGCTGTGTAAAAGGCTAAAAAGTATGTTGCATTACTTGCCCTTGTGATTGAAATGCACAATAAAAATTTAGCTTAGGGTAAAAACAGGGGAAAAAAAAAAAAAAAGAAGGAAGATCAAGCAGCAGGGTCCTTCCCTCCTCTCATTTTCAAATTTTCCCATTTTCTAAAAATTAAGACCTGCCATTCTTTTTTTCCAGATTCTGCATATAATTCATAACATGTATCATAAACCCTGCTGTCAATAACAACTATCTGATAAGAAGGACATTTGAAAGCGCAATTCATATTTATTTGGTTGAGGCAAAGTTGAATCTTTCAGTCTCTAGTGAAAAGACAAGCAAGTCGGAGTCTTCTCTGTGGCATCCACTTACAGGACTAAAATAAATAATAACAAAACTGTATCACATGAAATTCTATCTGAACATAAGTTGGAAGATTTTTGTTGTTTTGGTTTGTTTTTTTACTGTGAAGGTCACCAAACACTACAGCCCATTTTCCAGAAATGTTGTAAAATCTTCTCCCATAGACATACAGAAAATACAGCAAAACACAATCCTGAGCAACTTCTAGTCACACCTGCTTAGGAAGTGGGATTGGACTAGATGGTTTAAGAGAAGAACCATTCAAATCAGACATTCAAAGAAGTCATTCTGTCTTTTATCTCTGAACTACTCCAAGGCATCTACAGCAGATTTCTGTTCCCCTAAGCTGTGAAATTTCACAGCATTTAGTCCTACCATATGCCCCTGATCAGAAAAGACTAGGAACCATCAGGAAAAATTGAGAAGTTTTGTACTGGTATGCTAACAATGTTAATGATACTCAGCTTCCACTTCCCAACAGCTGCTGACATTATTGTCACACTGCTGATGCAGTCTAGAAAGAGTATGAGTAAGACAGCTATATAAAATAATGATTGACCACTAAAAGTTCCCCTAGAAACTAATACAAATACTGATATCCAGTAGAAGGTGCTAGCCCACTGGTTGCCACCACACTCTCTCAGATATGGTTATTTTGAAGTATAGTTACTGGCTACTACAAAAAACTAATGGCATTTGTATTTGACATGCAAGAAAACAGTGCTTCATAACCCAGGTATCTGTGTGACCACAGCCACTCTACTCTGTTACCTCAAAATCACATCCGTTCACATTCAGCATCAGGCACACTGTAAACCCTCCCATCACTTTACAGTAGTTAACTGGTTCCACTTCTATTTTACACCTTTATCAAGAATGCAACCCTGTAAAACTGGGTATAGAGAATCTTCAAATCCCCTTCCAAAGTCTCCTATGAATTCTCCTACCATCAGTAGCATGCTACAGAGGAAATCTGCAGCTGTCTGACAGCCCTATTTCCTGAACTTTAACTTCCAACATTTAACTTCAGGGGAACTCCCTGACACCTGTAACCTGAAGACAAGTCAATTACAGATAGCAGCTTGAAATGTTTGTTTTAAAGGGCACAGTACCAGAACACACTTGTACTTTTGGGGTTTTTTAAGGCTTCCTGTTTTTCATTTGTTCTTAGACAGAAGGATATAATGTCAGAGGGGGAAAAAAAAAAGTATGAAAAATTAAAACTGTAAATAAAACAATTTAAGTCACAGAAAAAAATAACATTTCGTATGTTTAAATTTTTACCATGTTGCTACTACATTTTGAAAAGTCCTAAACATTGTTTGATATAGATCAAAAGTAAAAGACATTTAGTTGCAAAGGGAATGCTCTACCTACCACAGAAATTTTATGTATTTTGTAATAGAATTAATTTTCAGATACTCCTGGTTATACTGATAGTGGTGAGAAAACTGTCTCATAGACAACTGCTGACCACAATTTTTAGGGTTTAAGCTTGCCTAAAATATACAATTAAGTTGTTCACTTCTATTCTTCTGATGAAAACTATAGCAGATACAATTGATACAAAATGATAATCTAGTTGACATATTACAATTTTTTAAAGTCATTTTATTACAATTCAGAAAAAAAGTCATTACAAATATTGAGGTTAGTGCAGCTTCTGTTCTTCTCTATAGTTTAAATATCAATCTTATTCTTACCTATTTCATAACATCATGAAAGTGATGAAGAGAAACACTACAGCACTTCCTGCAATATATATGAAGCTACATGTCATGCCAAACAACGGAAGCATTTATCTTTAGCACGCATAATCCCCAATCACACACAAATATCATTGTTAAAATCTCCCCTGTTTTAACAGTAGTGACACAATTGAATATGACATGACATGTAATATTACAAGTTCTTTACAGCGCTCCAGTGATCTCCAAGCACACTGCAGCAGCGAACTGTACTGTCCAAAGAAACAGAGGCACAAGACAAACTCTTCTGGCTTTTAAAAGTACAGCAGCACTTCTCAATATACCCACCACCTTGGTCATCTTATTTGTGTTGTTCCTACTTACTAATTTTCAAATTTGGATTTTAACTAGCTTGTACTAGTGGGTCAAACTCCAGTTATCCAAACTATTACATGTAAAGCATAATTAAAGAAAATTAAATTGTGTATGAACTTTTATTTTCCAGGTTTTTATAGGTCAACTTATTTCCTTCTGCCATTTGTTTTTAATGTGTGTCTATAGAATGGAGTTTTTACATTTCCCTTTGAGAAATGCAGTCCTCCAAACACTCAACCAGAAATGTCTATTTCAAAAAAGTTCATTGCAGCCAGTTGGCCTTGGCAGTGACACATTTATAAAGTGAAAATATAAACCACAGTGTTTTCTGCATATCAGATGGAATCACTTAGTGTACTCTACATAGTTTCAGCAGCTTGTATCTCAAAAGGAACGTCCCTTAGCCAGAAAGTGCTACTTTAAGCACAAGTCTAACTACTGTTGTTTTGTATTTTTGTTATTCTAGCAGGGTATTATTATATTTATATCATACTTTTAAGCCACAATGTATTTTTAGAGCTAATGCAAAGACAAAATGAGAGGCAGGTGGTAGTTTTTGAAATAAGCTTCTAATTAGAGCTATTCTGGAGCTCAGGTTTTTTGCATGTTAATGATTTCCTGTACTCTTGAGCTTCCCCTCTGGCACCAAATCATTTTCATAAAATGTACATTTTGTAATCACAGGGCCTGAGCACCATGTGGAATCACGCAATGAAAACTGCAGTGGGATAAATTGGAAATCAGAAAAAACTTCATAAAATTACAGAGTTTAGGAAGACATCAGCAGAGAAAACTTTTAACTGCCTTCAATGGTAATCAAATGCCTCACTAAAAAAGCCTCATGTGAAAGGAAGCATCAATGAAATAAAATTAAAAGACAAACTGGCATTTACAACACTCTCAGGAGCCTAAGAGCCCTCTAATGACACATGGAAAATACTTTCCTAGTATGATAAAAAAGTGACCAGTGAAGTGATGCACATAAACTATATTCCCACACACAGGAAGACAAGTTCCTGCTCTGACTTTAAAAAACCAAGTATGTTTTCCTTTTACTTTGTTATTGAAATTTGCCCCTGAAATTTCTCACAGCATAGGGAACACAGATTTCTCAGGTTCAAACCCATTTTGGAAAATTCTACTTGCTGAGTGTAGCTCCTTTAGCAAAGCAGATCTGGGCAGGACAACTGTGAGAAAAGAACTTCAGGAATCAGGTCTGACAAATGGAAAAACCATTTGAAAATAACTTAAACAGTTCATCAAACAATGTACACCTAGTAAAAGGCAAGTCTTACATCACCTCCCTAACCCGGTGCAGGAAGCACATGTCAGTGTAGATTCAGAAAGAACCCTGAATTTACTAGCTTGGTGGTCTGGTGGCTTATCCTTGCATAACTACAGAAAAGATCAAAGTTCAGGGATTCAGCTGTGGCCATTCATCCTAGGCCAGAGGATCCGACTGCCAACACCCTGAACACAAGCAGAGAGGGAAACTGCCCTGCTTCACTCAGTGTTAATGCAAGCACCAGTCCCAAATGATGCACAAAGTGGACATACATTCCAGCTGACACTGACTGGGTGCTTTTCTGCTGGAATTGAAAAATCCCATACAATGGGAAGGAAATAAAAAGAGAGTAGTAGATAGGAAGAGGAGAACTTTAGGAGAAACTGAAAGTGTTTAAGGAAAACACTAAGTCCTTATTCTACTGATGTTAGCTTTAATTATTTCCTAAACCATTCTGGATATTAAAGCATTGCAGTAAAACATATTCGTAAGTCCCAACACAAGAGATGCTCTCTCTGTAACAGCACTCTGTGTAAGGAGCCTCTCTGATCAAGTTATAGTAAAGCATGGAACCAGAGCTGCCACAAGAAAAAAAATGTCCTTGCTTCTCTCACCCAGCCTACTGTATTCTAACCTCTTGTAGACTTTTGCCTGCCATAAAGCATAAGGAGGATTTCAGATGGAAAGAGCATCTTGAACTATTGAAATATCTCCAAAGGCCAGCCAGCCCTCACTCACACAAGTAATCCCTTAGAGACTTGTGATACACTCCTTTGTTCTTGATTCAAGTCTTACCACAGAAGATGACATAGTTAAATCATGGGACTTGGGAATGATGCCTTTAAATCTCATATTAACCTGAGGTGGTGGAAGGACCCTTAGGAAAAACACTAGTATAGTTCAAAGGAGTAGGATAGACCAGCATGCAGTATAAAGATCTCAAAGTATCATAGCTGCAACATCCAATATACTAGAATTCCTACTGAAAGACACATAGTATTTGGTAGCATGTACACATGCCAGGTAAAGTCTCTTCCCCTAAACAGATTATAGTAGAAAAATTTGTTTATTACAGCTTCCATATTAAGCAGATTATTTTCTCTACAATTGAAAGTGGATGTTTCCACCCAGTGCAAGAAACAGTCTCAGTAAAAATGTTCAGGCAGCTGTGAAAGCAGTGTCACTCAAAGTTACTCTGTTTTTTAATGCACAAGATTAATTTCAGGTAGCATAAATAAAGGAGGCCTTGAAAATTGCTGTATGTGTGGATATAGCCTGAATAATGACAATTCATTAAGAGATGGGTAAGATTCTTCTATTTAAATCCTGTTTGTTGCCATAACTTGTTCAGTAACTACTTTTCAGGCCCTAGCAGCTGCAGAAATCTTCTTCTAGGAGCCTTGCATTCATACAGGCATTACGACACTGGCACACGCTTTTTCTAAAGCAAGTAGGAGAAATTCCAGTCTCTGAACCTTTCTGCTCTCACCTGAAGTTATACAACTCTCATACACTATAAATACTACAGAACATCTTACTGAACTAGCAAATCTTCCACAAACAAGTACTGTCACCAGTTGCCCTTCGAAATCAGTAACATTTGACTGAATAGTTCAGGCACATTGATGTTTTTAGGGAATCATAAATCAACAGCAGACTTTTCACCTAGTTAAGCTGAAACTGAATACATGCCCTATTTTCCAATTTTTAGATACTTTCAAAAGTTATCAGTAAGATCTTAAGTCACCATCATAAAATAAATCAACTTTAAAATTCCATTTTAAACAGACCTGAAAACTCACAATGAAACAGAACTACATGATCCCTCTTTTCTCCTACTTCTCCTTTTATAGTCTCCTTAGACTGAGAAGCTTCATGACTGCTAAGCACTTCCCAAAGCTCTTTGATGAATGAAGCTCTGTCTCAGAAGGATGATGAGTGAGTCCAGAGCTTACGGGTTAGGATTAAAGGACAAACTATTAAGGGTGACAGTGTTGTGGGTGATTGCTACAGGCTGCCTGAGGGGGAGGAGGAAGCAGATGAGGTCTTATACAAACAGCTGGAAGTAGTCTCACGGCCACAGGCCCTTCAACCACCTGGACATCTGCTGGAAGAACCACACAGTGAGGCATAAACAACCCAGGAGGTTCTTGTAAAGCTCTGACCATCATTTTCTGGCACTGGTAGTGAAGGAGCCAACTAGGAAACTGCACCTTTACTAACAAACACAGAATGTATGGTTAGAGATATGAAGGTTGGGGGCATCATTGGCTAGAGTGACCATGAGATCATTAGTATCCTGTGAGGAAGAAGCGGGTCAGTGAGTAGGATCACAACCCTGGACATCAGGAGTGCTAACTTTGGCCTCTTCATGGACCTTCTTGACGAATCCCAGGGGAACATGCCCTAGAGGGACAAGGGGTCCAAGACAGTTGGTCCAAGCAGTTCAATGAAGAAGGACCTGGAGGAAACAGCAAGATGAGCCAGAAGTGTGCCCTTGTGGCCAAAAATGACATGTTATCCTGGGATGCATTAGGAAGAGCATTACCAGCAGGCTGAGGGAGGTGTTCCTGCTCCTCTACTCTGCCCTGGTGAGGCCACATCTGGAGTGCTGTGTCCAGTTCTGGGATCTTGAGTATAAGAGCATTATGGAGATCCTGAAGCAGGTCCAGGGGAGAGCAACAAGGATGATTAAGGGATAAGGTCATCTCTCCTGTGAGGACAGGCTGAGGAAGCTGAGCCTATTTAGCTTCAGAAGATGACTGAGAGGAGCCCTCATGAACATATATAAGGAAATATCTGAAGGGAGAGTGTGTCAAGAGGATGGACGGAGACTTTTCCCAGCAGTGCCAACCAATAGGATGAGAGGCAATGGGCAGAAACTGATGTACACAGGAAGTTCCACTTGAACACAAGGAAAAACCTCTTTACTATGAGGCCATGGCTGAGCATTAGACCAATCTGCCCAGACAGATTGTGAAGTCTTCTGCTCTGGAAATATTCAAAAGTCATCTGGAAACAACCCCAAGTAACATGCTCTAGGGACAAGCAGGGTTTGTGGACTAGATGACCTCCAGGCATACCTTCCAACTTTACCCCCTCTGTGTGATTATTTACCAATTTTTTTAGCTAAAGAATTGTTAAAGATATACGCTGAAGAATAATCTCTAGAATAACTGCAGTCACAGCCAAAGAACTCATTGAGAATATCTATAACAAAGTCAGATGGTCAGAAGCTTACAACACAAACGTGAGGGTTTACTGTATAGAGTATTAGATGAAAGTCCAATATATCTTCAAATATACCCTAAAAAAATTAGAAATAAACAGCTTGACTTAATTTGCTAAAAAACACCAAGGAAACACAGCCACTTTTCATATTCAAGTCGTTTGTCTACATATATCCTAGGCTAGTAACCAACATACAGAAAAGCTTAACTCTTACTTTGTGGTCAAATGAGTCAGTGAATTACATCTCTATCAAAAAAATCACCATCCTATTAGTTTCCTTCTTGGCAATCTCAGAAAAGACATCACAGGTTTAACAAGCAAGAACAATTTGTTATCCTGTATTTTAAGACTTTTGGAAACACACTGAGAACACTCAAATGAGAAGTTGGCTGTAAAGGGGATGATTGCTAATGTGGGCCAGGCTGGGCATCAATCAGTGGATGGTGAGCAACTGTACTGTGCATTATTTGTTTTTCTTGGGTTCTATTTCTCGCTTCTTTTTATTACTATTATCATCATACTTTACTTCAAATTTTGAACTGTTCTTGTCTCCACCCACAGGTTTTACCTTTTTCTGATTCTTTTCCCCATTCCACCAGGGTGAAGTGGGAGAAAGTGAGTGAGCAGCTGCATGGTACTTAGGGACTAAGCTACCACAATTATGTAGTAGAGTGATTATTTGCACCAAATGTAATAACCCAAAATAAAATTAGTATAAAGCATTATAGTTTGTACAAGGTATATTTCAACCCTCTATGAAAAGCAACTAATGAGAGCTTGGTGACTCTCCAAACAAATTCCTATAGGTTGGAGACTTTTTTTTGTAACAGAGTAATCACTGATGACCACTGGAAAAATAAACAAAAGCTACATACACACACTTCTCAAAGACTCTTTGAGAAGACAAAATAGACTAAATAATTAGAAACTAAAACTCCATTCTTTTGGAGGAAAAACTATGGAGCAACAAACAAATCTTACAGACAAATGCATTCCCATGAAATGCTGGAACATTTAAATAAGAAAGTACATATGTAAATAATAAAGCTGCACATAGGTTTGAAGTAACAGAAAATTCATCATGCCAAATTATTTATTAGACAGGAAAATAACATATACTGCATTTCTAAACTTTAGAGACAACATCTCTAAACTGAAATAAAACATCTGATGTGATCTCAGACAATTGACTCACAGGAAACCAGAGAATGGCAGGCAATAGCACTAAGAAGAGTCTGGAGATTAGAATAGGATGATGAATTAATATGAGTCAACAATATGTCATCAAAAAGACAAAAGACAGATTAGGTCATAATTAATATGCATGTGCTATTAAAAACATATGAGGTAATTATTGTTCTGCCTTGGACCTCACTGACTCTTGGCAGGAGCACTGCAGAAGCCATAACCCCACATGTAAGATAAAAACCATTTTATACTACAAGTGCACAGTGACTGCACATTTTTGGGTACCATATTTCAACAGGGGAAATTTTAAAAAAGTGTCATATAGAATTTACCAAAGTTTTGAAAAAGAAGTCTATCACTTACATATACAACTGCTCCCAAAGTTATGTACTTCTGCAATTGATCTTACTTCACTTAAATTATAGTTCTTTTTTTAAATAAATTGCTGATTAAGAAATTTATTTAGGAATTTATAATTGTGATAAAGTTCTGGGATACTGAAGGCAATGAGAATTTTTATTTCAGTTAGGCTGTGATCATTAGGCTACAATCATTATTGTTAAGAAGAGCTGAAGGAAGTAAAAGGAAACAGATGGTAAGAAATTCAGAGAATATTTTCCTTGACTATTTTTTCATTCACTTGTTCAATTTAGAGAAGAGATTCTAACTCAATTATTAAGAGAAAAAAAATTCAAAAAACACTAAGTTTTCTGAAGTTGAATGAGAAACCATTTAGAAATAGTCATCAGCAGATCTATTCCATGAAAAAATTTCAAAGCCCAAACCTTTCCAAAAATCTACCCTTATGCAGAAGCAATTTAACAGGAAGGCAACCATTAAATATTATGTTCCTTAACAGAACTAGCCAATAAATCAAAGTCTGAATTTATACTGCTCCAGTATTTAAACATAGTCATAAGAATAATTTCACCTTACAGCATAAAACTCAGCTGATAATTCTTTTTCTGACTAACACCTAATAAAATTTATTCTTGCAGAATTGTAGAAAAGTTAAACACAGTCTACCCTCCTCAAAAAGTTTCCTGTTACAAGGTTGCATGGTTTATTCATATGTTGTATTTCATTATTAAAAGAATTCCTCCATACAGCACCCTCTTTGTTGTAACACTCAAACATACTTTGCCTCTAGGCCAGTGCTATAATAAAAGTAAAATGAATTCAAAGCCATTTGCTGAGAAAATGATAGGTTCAAGGTATGTTCACACTTTTCTGCTTGTAACATTTTCGTGTCAAAGCTGTGTTTTCTTTTTTCCTTCCCTTTGCTATTGTTTTATTATCTGGTTTTATTGGTGCAGTTTCCATGAAACAACTTCAAATAAATCTGAATTATTCTGGAAGCTGACTTACGGCATTAAGGTTTCAGGTGAAAATGTAAATTTCAATGCTTGTGCTTATTAGGGGAACCCAATACTAAATCATTTATCAACTCATTTGAAGAGTTATAGAAAACTGTGGTTAATTCACTTAATACTTAACTATTAGATAAACACAAGTGTGTGGAATCACATAAAGCAGTAACAGTGCTTTTGCAGAGCAAAACCATTATCTGTAAGTAAATGCCATTCAAAAATAATTCAGCAGCTAAGAAAGTAAAGTTATTAAACTATGATTTCTGCCTGTCACTAAATAAAATTAGTATTCTATTCAAGAACAACCCAATAGATTGTGTCCCCCACTGGTAAGCTATCAATATGCTGCTTCTTTAGTCCTTAAGAAGATGAAAAAATCTTTAAAACTGAAAAATAGAAAATTTAAAAGTAAAAAAAAAATGTAAAAAAAAGAAAACTGGAAGTATTCAGTCTTTATACACCCACCTTCCCTGAAGAAGAATATACACCCATATTCCCTGAAGAACAACCAGAATGCTCATCTGAAAAAGGGCATTCTCCTACTAGAGTATGTGATCATTCACACACTACCTAAGCACTTCAGAGAGCAGCTCAGGAAATCTGCATGTCATTCACCAGTCCTCAAAGCAGAGAACATCAGTATTCACTCCTTACACACCATTGTTTGTTCATATATGAGCTACTACCCTGCCCAGCATTCAGTCTAATGCACAACTGACCACAGGAAATTTATGTGATAATCTGTAAAGCTGCCAAAGTTTCAAGTAACAGTGGCTTTATTTTTACTTTAAAGCCCTTCTCTATTCTTTACATTACTTCAGCAGAAATTTATTGCATAAATTTCCCTCAAACATAAGTCACATCTGACTCAAGGCAAGCAAGGCAAAGAATGAAATTGTGGCCTGATCTGCAAACTTTTCAAAGAAGAAATACGGGCACTTTTCTTCCACTATAAAAAGCATAATACCATCATTTCTTATAAGCAGGTTCCACACCAGTAAATCTCTCTTTTTAAGAGCAGCCAGGCACAAGAAGTACATTGACTGTTTCTCAAGATGTAGAAGGACTTAAGCTAACACTATAAAAGTGGCTAAGTCCTAACTCATCCAACAGAAAATGGTAAAGTAGGAGTAAGAGTCATTTTCCAAACTACTGTCTTCTTTCTCAGATTTCCCTACAGGCAGGAAAACATACCATGTCTAAACACCTTCAATATGGACATGACAAAGTCAAGGCACAGGTGAGAGTTTATTCTGTAGATTGTAGGGACAAAATTAAGGTAACTTCAGCACCAATTATCTAAACATCATGTCAGGAAAAGGCAATAAAAATTAATTATTAAGTAATATGAATTTATTTGCACTGAGTCAAAAATTAGTTTTGCTTCATGCCCGTTCCCTGTAAATCTTTTACTGTGCCAATATGCAAATTCATGATATTCTTAAGCAGCTGATAATTATCTAAGCTAATATCTGTGTGATTATGCATCTATAATTGTTTTAATATTTTTACATGAAGATAGTTTACTACTACTCTTCCATACAACTGATGTCAACAATGGTAAATTGATTAACTAAAATTCTGCACAGGTAGAACAGATCCAATTCATCACTATTTTAATTAAAATAACTAGACCTACCTGATTTTGGTGTAACCAAAAAAAAAAAAAAAATAAAAACAAAAAAAAAATTAGGAATTATATAAATTATGACCAAATTATATTAATCACAAAATGTAACAATACTGGCTCAAAATCCAATCATTACCTTGCTACCAGAAAAAAAACCTTCTCACTGTTTTTCAATTAACATTGTTTTAACTTTATTAAGACTAAACAATATATAGGAATATTGCTTAATAAGACTTGACTATTTCTACATTAATACCAGATTTATGCCTTAGAAACTGAGCCGGAGGCACACTGGGTGATGAAGAAGAAAAGGAATTCTCAACTAAAATACTACATCCAGTTCACTTGCTTCACTCCATTCCTATCTTTAACAATGGAAAACACACAACGTATTTATCAGAACCTTCCAATCAGCAGTGACTTTCAACCAGCAAAAAAAAAAAAATTCCATTACTTAGGGTTTACCAGCAAAATACAACATTTTAAATTACTTATGGAGACAAACTTTTAGAAGAGCATGTTGTTATAGGACAAAGGGCAAAGGTTATAATAAAAAGGAGTTGATTTGGATTAGACATAAGGAGGTTGGTAAAACACTGGAACAGATTGTGCACTAAGGCAATGGACGCACCATCCCTGGAAATATTCAGGATCAGACTGGACAGGTCTCAAAGCAACTTGGTCTAGTTGGTGATGTCACTGCTCAGTGCACAGACCCACTAGGTCAGGTTGCTCAAGGGGCCCATCCAAACTAGCCTTGAAAAATCCCATGGATGGGACACCTCTCTTTTAGTACAAAACCATTCCCATTTGTCTTATTGCTATCTGCCCTTGTAAAAAGTCACACACCCTCTACTCTGTAAGCACCTTTTAAATACTGTAAAGCCCCAACAAGGTCTCCCTAGAGCCTTTCCTCCAGCCTGAAAAATCCCAGTTGTCTCAGATGTTTGGAGAAGAGATGTTCCATCCCTCTGATTGTTTTTGCGGACCTTCTCTGGACCTGTCCCAACAGTTCCATGTCTTTCCTGTGACGAGGACTCCAGAACCACAAGCAGCACTCAGGTGGGGTCTCACAAGGGAGACAATCACCATCCTCACTCTGATGGTCACACTGCTTTTGATGCAGACCAGGACACACTTGACCTTCAAGCCTGTGAGTGCAAACTACTGTCTCACATGGATGTTTTCATCCATGAGAACACCCAAGTAGGGCTGTTCTCAATGAGTTCATCTCCCCATCACTATTCATGTCTGGGATGGCCCAGACACACGTGTAGCACGTTGCACTTGGACATGCTGAACTTTGTCAGATTGCCATGGGCCCACTTCTCAAGCTTGTCCAGGTGCCTCTGGATGGCATCCCATCCTTCAGGTGCATCAATCACACCACACAGCTTGGTGTCATCTGCAAACTTGCTGAAGGTGCACTCAATTCCACTGTCCCCCTTGACAAAGACACCTAAGAGCACTGATAGCAAGACAGAGCCCTTCGACACACCACTTGTCATCAGCCTCCACCTGGAGATAGAGCCATTGACCACAACTCTCTTGCTGCATCCATCCAGCCAATTCCTTATCCACCAAATAGTCCATCCAGCAAACCCACATCTCTCCAGTCTGGAGTTAAGGATGCCATGTGGGCCCACATCAAACACCTTAGTGAAGCCTAGGTAGATGATAGTCATTCACTGTCCTTTGTCAAACATCTGGAGCAGTAACTCCATCACAGAAAGCCACCAGATTGGTCAGATAGGATTTGCCCTTAGTGAAGCCATGCCTTAACATTGCTTCCAGGATGATGTGCTCCATAATTTTCCCAGGAACAGAAGAAAGGCTCACTAGTCTGTAGTTCCCCAGATCTTCCTTTCTCCTCTTATTAAAAATAGGAGAGGTATTTCCCTTTTTCAAGTTAGCAGGACTCTGCCTACTGCCATGACTTTTCAAATATAATGGAGAGTGGCTTTGCAACATCATTCAGTTCCCACAGGACCCTGGGATGGATGTCATCAGGCCCCACAGACACTTGTGGCTATTCAGTTTCATCAAGTAGTCCCAAACTTGCTCTTTGCTTACAGAAGGAGAGACTTGGCTCCCTCAGCTCCCACTTGATGTTCAGGGACTTGAGAGATGTGGGAAACCTGACTGCCATAGAAGACTGAAGCAAAAAATTCATTGAGTACCTCAGTCTTCTCCATATCTGTTGTTACTGGTTCTCCCTTGTCATTTACTAGGGAGTACATCCTCCTTGGCCTTTCTTTTCTGGTATTGTATACTTAAAGAATAGCTTTTTGTTATTTTTCACATCCTTCACCAAGTCCTGTTCCATCAGTGCTTTGACTTTCTTCATCTCATCTCTACACATGTGAACAATACCCCTGTACTCTCCCCAGGTCACCTGCCTTCTGTTTCTACTGGTTGTGCATTCCTTTCTTACTTCTCAGTTTGAGGACGAGATGCTTGCTCGCCTATGCCAGTGTCTGCCCTACTTTGCTTGATTTCTCACACATTGCAATGGAGAGCTTTGTGCTCTAAGAAAAGTGACAGCTCTGGTCAGCTACTTTGTCCCTAAGGACAGTTTTTCAGGGCATCTCATTCACCAACTCTTTAGACATCTGGAAGTTCACTCTTCCAAAGCTGAGGGCCCTGACTTTGCTTCTTACCAAGACCATGCTCCTTGAGATCACAAATTCAACCAGGCAAGGGTTGCCACAGCCCAGGCTCCCTCCAAACTTAACCTCTCTAATGAGCTCATCATCTTAAGGTATGAGCTTGAGCCAAATACCAGGTCATTGGTATTTGACTCATAAAGACTCAGAACAAACTACAGATGTGAAAACAGAAAATATTTTCCAAGCCAATGTAAACTATCAGCAAACATCACTTCATCTAATGACAGTTGAATTCTTAGCACAGAAGTCTCTGGTGGAGTAATTGCATGATGCCATAATAGTACAACCTGACCTTATAAAACTTATGTGATGAATGGGTTTATATAAAGTAAAATTTTTGTAAAGCTGAGTCCTCACCATAAGTAAGGATGCAACATAAATCATAAAGACACATGTATTTTCACCTTCATTTTCTTAAAAAAAAAAAAAAAAAAAAAAAAGGAATTTG
>VWZU01012524.1:1888010-1903720 GCA_013397095.1 Sterrhoptilus dennistouni
AGGACAGCTTAAGGTAGAGTACCCTCAAGGTCTTTAAATTTAATATCTGAAGTAAACCATGAAGTTTACAATCTGTTCATTACTTAAGAGCTGTGACATTTTGTGGCTAGGGTAAGAGTTCACTTGGTTGAAAACCAGGGTTCAGCATAATTGACTCATGATTTTATCATGAATCATCCTTTCTGAAATGACCCATATGCTAGAATTGGAGCACAAACTCAACTTATAGCTCTAAGACCATGAGGAAGAGTTCAGAAAAATTAAAAGGAGACATGCATTATAAACAACGAAGGTAGTGTTTTAAAGTTAAGTTCAACTTTTGAAAGTCTGGGCTAACAATACTGATTTTTTTTAATATAAAATCAATAGCTGATCTTCCTATGTGTGACCCTTCTTGATAGTTTCTTGTTTTCATTTTAGCACCAGTGTTCAGAGGCAGGAACAAATGTGGAGCTAAAGCACCAAAGAAATGTAAAGATCCACATTATAATCCTTTGCCACAGATTTTAAAGTTCTAAGTCACAACCAACTCTGCCTACACTGTGCTTGACTTCTTTTCATCTTTGTAGGTGTTTTCCATTTACTATTTTTAAACATTTCCATTAGCTTTGTTTAGAGTTCTAGCAAAACTTACAAGGGATTTCATAGTTATTTCTCACACCCCTGGGCTGCCAAAAGTAAGAGTCAATTTCATTTCACCTTTTTGCTAAAGTTCTACAACCAACAGAATACATTTTGTTTCGATCAACAAAAGACTTTTAGCTATAGACGTTTTCAGAGAGTGCTTTTGTACTTTCTATACCTCACTAAGTGTTGCAGTAAATACACCTGTAGAATCAGTTCAAGAATAAACGCAGCTTTAGAAATGCTGACTGGTAACTGTTGTAAGAGGACCATCTAGTGGTGACAACCACAATTCACACTCTGCTATTTTTATGAAAAATGTACACTGTTAATCTATGCAAGCCACTGGTCAGCTTCTCAGTCTTTGGGGGTTTTATTCCACAGCTTTAGTAGTTTCTTTTCTTTAGGTTTCAACTTTCTATGATGAGAATAAATTTTGTTTAAATCTGTTGTTTCTTCATCTGTTCCTCTTAGGAGAACATCTGTCTCAATTCTTCCACATGTGAAAATTGCTCATAGATCAAATCATTAATCTGAAGACAGTAGCAAGAATGAAATTTAGAAACTAGGCTACAAAACAGGTTTCTTTACTTCACAATACTCCCCACAGAGAAATCACTAATAGCTTTTTTCTTAATACAAGAGATAAAAACATCAACAGTTGAGAAGTGACAGTTGTACACTGTATGTTTCACATCTCCACCAGATTTCAGCCAAAGAGATGTGCTGTCAAAAACACCAAAATATTACAACGGTGTAAGCTTGCCATAAACTAACATGAACAGAACATCAAAAACTTCAATTGAAGATGCTGAATGAGAACATGGCGGTGTATGTTTCTGTTGTAAAACAATTCCCAAGACATAAAATCATCAAATCATAGAATAGTTCAGGTTGGAAGGGTTCTTTAAAGGTCATCTATCCAAACCTGCCTGCAATGAGAAGGGACATCTAGATCAGGTTGCTCAGAACCCCATCCAATCTGACCTTAAGTGTTTTACCACCCTCACCGTAAAAAAAATTCATCCTTATATCCAATCTAAATTGTCCCTCTTTTAGTATAAAACTTTTGTCCTCAGCTTTCCTTTAGGCTCCCTTTAAGCACCTAAAGACCACATTAAGGTCTCTCTGAACCCTTCTTCTTCTCCAGGTTGAACAACTCCAACTCTCTCAGCCTGTCTTCATAGGAGAGGTGCTCCAGCTCTCTGATCATCTTCATGGCCCTCCTCTGGACCTGTCCCAACAGTTCCATGTCTTTCCTGTGACGAGGACTCCAGAACCACAAGCAGCACTCAGGTGAGGTCTCACACGGGAGCNCAAGGGAGACAATCACCATCCTCACTCTGATGGTCACACTGCTTTTGATGCAGATGAAGACACACTTGGCCTTCAAGCCTGTGAGTGCAAACTACTGCCTCACATGGATGTTTTCATCCATGAGAACACCCAAGTTCTTCTCCATAGGGCTGTTCTCAATGAGTTCATCTCCCCATCACTATTCATGTCTGGGATGGCCCAGACACACGTGTAGCACGTTGCACTTGAACATGCTGAACTTTTTCAGTTTCCCAGGGGCCCCCTTCTCAAGGCATCCCATCCTTCAGGTGTGTGAATCACACCACACAGCTTGGTGTCATCTGCAAACTTGCTGAAGGTGCACTCAATCCCACTGCCTAGATGATTGATGAAGACATTAAAGAGCATTGATCCTACTACGGCTGCCCAAGGAGCACCATTTGCCATTCTATACTTCTATACGATGGTGAACAATCTGGACAGGAAGCCTTATAAGGAGCAACTGAGGTCACTTGGTCTGTTCAACCTAGAGAAGAGGAAACTGAGATGAGATATTGTGGTCTTCAGCATCCTCCTGAGGGGAAGCAGAAGAGCAGGTACTGACCTTTCACTCTTGTAACCAGTGACAGGACTTGAAGAAATGACAGGAAGGTGAGTCAAGAGTGGTTTACGTTGAATATCAGGAAGAAGTTTTTCACACAGAAGGTGGTTGAGCAGGCTTCCCAGGGAAGTGTTCACACCACTAAGTCTGAGCTCAAGAAGCACGTGGTGTGATTCTTGGGTATCCTGCACAGGGTCAGGAGTTGGGCTGGATGATCCTTATGGGTCCCTTCAAATTCAGTATTTTCTGTGATTCTATGATTCTCTAGATGCAACTATACAACCAATTGATCATCCAGTGAACAGCCCATCCATCAAAACCATCTCTCCCCAATTCAAAGAGATAGATGTTGTGGGGGAGCATGTCAAAGGCTTTACAGAAGTTCTGATAGATGACATCCATAACCCTTATGTTATCCACTGATGTAGTCACTCCACGGCATTCTACCACTGGGCCACTAGCTGATCTGTCAGGACTTGCCTTTAGTGAAGCTATGCCAGCTTCTCTAGAGTCACATCCCTGATCTCTGTGTGCCTTAGTGCAGCTTCTAGAAAGTTCTGTTCCATGATGTTTCCAGGCACAGTGGCGAGGTCACTACTTCCTGGGGGGCTCCTTTCCAGCCCTTTTAAAATGCATTCAATGTTTCCCTCTTTCCAGTAACCCTGGACTTCACCTGCTGCCATGACTTCTCAAGAATCATGGAGTGTAGATCGGCAACTACATCAGACAATTCTGTCAGGACTCCGGGATGCCTCTCAGTCAGGTCACATAGACGTGTTTGTGAGGTGGTCACAAAACCAATCTTTTCTTGCAGTGGGAGAGACTTTGTTCCCCCAGTCCTCATTCTGCTCTCCACCACTTGAGAGTTGTGGGAAGACAGATTACCAGTGAAGACTAAGGCAAAAAAGTTGTTGAGTTCCTCAGCCTTCCACTCATCCACTCTTACCAGTTTGCCAGCACTGCTTCCTTTGACCTTCCTTTTCTGGCTAATGTTCCTGCAAAAGCCCTTCTTGTTCTTTTCACTCCTCAACAAATTCATCTCCAGCTGTACCTTGGCTTTTCTGACCCCATCCCTACTCAACCAGACAGCATCCCTATATTCTTCCCAGGTCCCCTCTCCCTCTCGCCACTGGCTGTGCATTTCCTTCTTGCCCTTTAGTTTGACAGCTGGTATCAACTCAAACACATCCATCTCTTGCCTTCCTTTCCCAATTTCTCATACCTGGGGATCCTGAGCTCTTGCATTCTATGAAAGGCACTCTTGAAGATCTGCCATTTTCTGACTTCTGGTCCCTGAGGGCCATTTCACAAGCGGTCCAACTAACTCCTTGAAGAGTGGGAAGTTTGGTTGATCGAAGTTCGTGGTCCTGACTTTACTTTTCACCTGTCCCATACCCCTCATGACTGCAATCTCTTTTTTTTTTTTTTTCTTTTATCAGTGTTAAATCTTATGGCTGAGTAGAATGCACTGCTTTACCACTGATAGTGTAGGATTAAGACCTCCATTAAAAAAAAAAAAAAAAGCAGAATCTTCAGCAAGAGGAAACTGAATAAGACTGAGCAACTTCACAGATCAAGTTATGTCAACTCCTACAGCATTCTTTGCTTACTCACATGAAAACTCCTGTTCCTGGGGGACTGACATTCACCCTCCTCCCCAGCCCTCCCATGGTGTGCCTTCCCTGTGTGCACACCTTCCTCCTTCTGTTCAACTGCCATTCTCCTGTGTCTGCTTCAGTAGCTCTGTGAACATGACCTGTGAAGGGCCTCTTTCACCCTTACATTGTTTCAAACATGCTTGAGTATAACAGTAAGACACCTATTAGTCATAGTCATAGTAGTAACAGATGGCAATAAATGCAAAACCTCTCCCTGGTATTTTCTTATTCTACTTCCAGACTGTGATGCAGAAGACAGACTGTTAGCAGAGCAAGCTCATTGCTGCAGGCTTACAGCACCACCATGAACCTCTACTGAAGGCAAGACACACTTAGCAGATGCCTGAAAAGAATTCCAGAGAAGCCTGTGGAAGGCTGAGGGCAAAAAAAAAAAAAAAAGTTTGTTTATTTACAGACTCTCAATGGCACACCAGAACATCTGCCAAACACAGATATATACAGATAGCATGGCAGGCTAGATCAGGACAGGCATTTGTTTACTAAAATTAACAGCACTTGATACACCTCCCTTCTGGTTCACTCCGGCTGGTCTTGCAAGATGGAAATAAAACCACAGTACCGTCCTTCATAAGCCTCAAAGACAGAAAAGATATTAAAAACAGTACTTAAAAAAACCTGAAATAGATTCACTGCAAAAGGCTTGGGGCAAGATTAAAAGCATGTCCTTGATAAGAAATCTACTCAGATAGCCCAGGAAAGCCACATAAAAAGAACATTCAGTCCAGAAAATCTACCAAAAAAAGAATATTCCTTCATTTCCCAAAAAGAACTTTCCCCAGTGACCTTTTTGCCAATTTCTCTGATGCTTCAACACATGCTTTACCTAGCCTCCTATCAAGTACCTGAACATTCACTATAATTTTCCTAGATTTAGGTCTTAAACAGAAAGCATCTTGATCTTACAACATGAACATTTATTATTCATTACATAACATAAATCCCTGCCTTCTTTGTTTATTTATGACTTGAGATCATTTTTAGTTCAACAGTAATAAACACACATATGTGAACTGGAACATGGTGAAGAAAAAAAGGAAATTAGCACAAGATGCTAACACAGAAGACTCAGAAAAGTTTACAGAACTTACCAGAGTTCCTTCTGCTGTTCTTGCTGCTTTGTCAGGATTGGCCCTCATTTTAACCATCCTAGGTGTTGAAAAGTGTTTGGCTTGCTGATTAGGTTCTAGGGTAAACATTACCTCCTGTCTCCCTAGCTTGCAAAGACACACCTTCTTCATCAGATTACTTGCATCCACCACAGCTCTTGAGACCAGTCTGGTATCGACACTGAGCTGGTAGCCAGAACGCCACAGTAAACAAACATGCATGCTAAAAATCCAGAGACTTTCTTCTGCAGAACTGCGTGGTGGTACATGTTTGTTTTACTCTTTCTGAACCATTCCAGACACTCAAAACACTTAGTTTACTATGCCCTACCCATTTGTTACTGCAACTCCATTGTAGAATGTCAGAGAACATTATTCCCTCTTCTCAGATTTAGGAACCTCTGTATTGTCTTTGTGTATTCTGCTTTTAACAGGAACATGCCCATGCCACATACACTCACTCCTCAAGATGCTCATAGCCCTTATACCTTCTCACCCACATGAGTTGACCATTTTCCACAAGGCAGCTGTAAGAAATTAGTAGGTGAAAAATCTCTTCAGTCAGTAAGGATTTTGGTCAGCTGAATTTAAGCCCAGGGACAAGCCTGAGTTTAGGGTAAGGCATTGTAGCATTATTACTGGAAGGTTATTACAGGCACAGAATTGAAGGACTGTCTGCATATATTTGCCATATTGATGCAGGAGACTTTCTGCCTTGGAAAGTGACATCACTCTGCCAACAGTTTAGTGACACTACTTTTGCTGATGACTGCCACCCCCCCAAATATTTTTGGGCAATCTTTACCTCTGAAGAAAAGGAGACATTATGCAAAACAAATCTAAGTGATTCCACATCAGAACACAAAAACAAGTTCAAAAAAAGTCTGATATCTATTAAACTTGTTCAAGTCTACAAATACACCATAAATATTATTGCCCACTGTTCTGTTTTCCCAATCCAAGTTAAAGCAGTTTTCTTAGAAGTCTGCATTACGTATCTTTCAAGACACTTGATACCTTAGGTCCAGCAAAAGATGTTAACTTTTTAATTTGTCCACAATAAGCAAGTACAGAAAAGTAAAACAGAATTAAAGTACAGAAGAAAACATTTTTAGATGTTGAAGTATCTTACAAGAGAAGAGCCAGGAATTTTGTCACATTTTTTTTAAATCAATATTATCCCTGTAAACTCATATCCAGTTCAAAATGTGAGGAAAAAAACCTAATCTGCATTTAATATTCTTCACTTATTTTCAATATGCATCAGGTAAAAAGTACCATCATGCATAGAACGATGTTTTGCTCTAGACAGCAGCATCATGCTGCCTTTCAAAATTCAGTTAAACAACTAATTATAAAGAATATACAATGAGCTTACCTTTTACACCACCAAATGGGCCATAAGTCATATTACAAGCAGTTCTCTGAAGATTGTGCTCATACATAAGTTTAATCTGATACTGGTTCCCATGCTCCACATTCCCCTGAGTTCCTACAAAAAAAAGGGTAAATACTTAGTAATTTGAACCACACACTGTGAAATGAATAAAGGAGTATCAGTGTAAGCAATCTGAAAAAAAGGTAACTTAATTTCTAGTGACTTTTGAGATATGTAGGCTCTCACTGCTGCTATCTGAGAAAAAAATCACCAAGCTACAAAATTCCTAAATGCCAGAACCAGAAATAAGGTCTTATTATATTAAACATGGTATAAAGCCTCACAAAAGGCTGAGATTTTATTACTTAAATGTATTTTTCACGTTGGGCACACCTCTAAGATCAGAAAAAAAGCTTTGACTCCCCCTGCTCAAAGGGGAATTCTTATGATTTTCTAGCTATTTGGTAAATATACTACATCCAACAGCCAGCTTCAGCTGCAATAGTCTTTGTCTCAAATTAAGCTGTAGCTGGTTGTTAGCTACAATTTGACAAAGCTGTGTTTAGGGCACACTCACCACCTGCCTTTACTTTGCCTGAAATTGGATGGACTGATCAGCAATGCAAAGATAAAGACAAACACATGGTAAAAAAATAATTCTGTGATATACATCACATTCTCTGAAAAGGTCTGCATGAATTTTAACTTCTTGACTCCTTCAAGGAACTAGCAGAAAATAGAAGTCTCTCTAAAGAAACTGAAGTTCCTCTTTTGAGATTCAAGTTTTTCCTGAACCCCATGAAGAAATTAATTCATTACATAAAGTAACGCTTACGGACTAATATTAGCAAACAAAAAAAAGTAAACCAAAACCTTTGAGAACGATCACATCAGCTGGAAAAAAAGGTGTTTTGCGCTAAATCCTACCACAGCTTTAATTATACAAAGATTATTCCAACAACAACTTAAACAACATCCTATGAAAGATTCGTAGCTTATGGTAACCTTTTAGGCAATTTCTCCAATCAAATCAAACAGTTTTAAACAATTACCCCTAAAGCTTTTCCACATGAGAGGAAAGACTGGAATAGACATGAGGGAAAAAGCCCTGCTGAGTAGTAACTAGATAATAAGCAATATTTCAGGATAAACAAGTCAGAAAGCAGTCAGTCTCTGTATATTGACTGTAATACAATATCAAGGCCATACTTTAGTCAGCCCTGAAGGATGCTTTCATTTGTCAAAAGCAGCAGCATAGTGGTTTTTTTATTATGAATAACAGGTATGCTAACATGTATAAAGCAAGTAAAGATTCCACTTTATGAATGTGTAATTTGCCTTAAAAGCATAAAGAAGTAATGATAGTTATTTCTCAAAGGAGTTTGTTTGAGAGTACCCACTCAGATGACAGAAATTACCATTACAGCATGAATGCTTACAGATTAGTATGAAAAGTCTATTAAAAGATAGCAAAATTTTACTTTTATTTTTACTTTTATTATTAAAATTAATTGCTTAAGCCATGCAGACCAAACAGCAAATTATAACTACTAAAAAATTCTAGATTTACTATAATATGCTCTCAATGCAAATTTTAAAATGAATTGTTTTAATAAAAATTGTACTGGTAGGCTACAATCCTAAGGCATAAACACTACTACAGCAAAGAGAAAGCAAGAAAACTGCAGTACATTCTAAGAATCCCTCCTCAGCAAAAACCACTTTCACAGGTGTCTCCAGATAGGCAGAGAGCACATTTTTGTAACCTAACCACAAGGCTGTAAATAGGAAACAAGCTGCTCCTACAAGAAAACCATGTTCTTGTAATGAAAGGAATCAGAGTGTGTCCCTGCATGGAGAAAATGAACACCATGTTGTCTATTGAATTTCGAAGATGGGTGTACCATTACTAAACCTCTTAAATCTGTGCTTTGCTCTGAGCATATAGAAGAAACAAAATCAAAGCTCAGAGTATGTATTTCATTACTAGACTCATCACATACATAACATAGAATTCATATATAGACTTTCCAGCCAAAGGCAGTAGAAGAAAGAGGATTCAATACAAAACACTGTGGTTTTACCTTCTTACTAGTATTAACCTAACTTCTCATGGGCTACCTCACCAATGTTCTGGCTTTCTAAAAAATTATCTGGACTTCTGAGTTCAGAAAGAATAGTAAATGTTTATTTTTAAAGAGCTAAGTAGTTTGGCATTATACAGCCATTTGTTCATTAGCATGTCAAACAATAACACCACTTCATAAAACCATAATGAGAACTAGTTGCCCACAATCACTGCTAACCACAGACGATCACACACATCACAGCATCTCCAGGCATGGAGCAGATCAACAAACCTCTGCTAAACCTAATTACTAATGTCTCCTCTTCATACATGGGTTTGAGTGAAAGAATATGACTGCAGATCTTCATTCAGTGATGATGAGTAAACACTGTATATACCAAGTTTAACATTAACCCAATCCAAATTTTAAAATACACTTAAAATCACTGGAAAGCTTGGATCTGTAAACTAACCTGAAACAGCATACACACAGAGTTTTCGGCAATGCAACACAGCCAGATGAAGTCCTTCAGTACCACTGTAAAGAAGGGTATAAAGAACACATATTTTCAGATAAATACAAATAGAATCCATACAGGATAAAATTCAAGTAACATTGAAATTGCTCTTACGTGTAAGCCAAATGCAAAGGTTTGGGTGTTAAACACTAGCACAAAAACTCAGAAGTACTGATCTTCCTAAATTCATGCTGAAGTATTTGGAGTTAATTCCAAAATCAATATTAATCCTTTAAGAACATATTTTGAGATTCAAATATGAAGAGAAATCCAACTATTTTCCCAATTTAGTTTGAAACTCATTTGAGATAAGGTGCTGTTAATCCTTGATAGAGGGACGATATGCGGATCATCCCTCCAAACAAGCATTATTCAGCAATATCAGACACTACTTTTTTTTAAATTCACTTTTGAACTAGCTACATGGAACCTTCCAATCCTCATGTTCTTCTTCCTCCAAATACAAATAGTATTTCTAGCAAAGTACTTCTGCTGCAAATACAAAAAACATTTTAGCTCATTTCACAGAGTAAAACATTATCATTCCTGCAAAGGATCACTCTGTGAGTACTTGACGCTTTGGTCTCAGAGCATGAATCTTTCCCATGGTTAGTACAGGTTTTACTTTCTTTTTTTAAATTAAGTTCATGCTACAGCATTAGAAGTTCAAAATTAAAATGAAACCTTCAAGAACTAATTACTAAACTAAAGTTTTCCTAAGTAGATTCTCTTACAACCAATTAACTATAAGGTGTTTTCCTTAGAGTCACAGTATCTCTCCTCTACCTGGCCACTTGTTTCCACTAAATTCATTTGAATTAAGGATCTTCTATCCTCTAACAAACAGGAAACAACTGGCCAGTATTACATCCTAGACCATAACAAGTTAGTCAAATATTCTTAACACGTTAAAAGAGAACTTTGAATGTTACATTTTTCCTGTTCTATATACTTCTAAAAAATAACTATCTGGAAGAGCATCTTCTACATATACCTTAAGTAAAAATTCTCTCATGTGAAGATGATTCAAGAAGCAGATCAAATGTATATTCTAGGATTCACAGATGTGATTAACAGTTGTGACGGAGGAGGTACAACTGACACCAAAGAAGGCTTCAAGCATCAGCACCTCGTTATCTAAAAGCTTCTCACACTTTTTCTATGTAGTCTCCCATGGGCATCTCCACACAGCTCTGGCTCTTTCTCTCCTCTCTCCCTTCTGCAGTTCCAGCTCACTCCCTCCTGTCCCTAGCACAGCCACTTAACCCCGTCTGTCCCTCATACAACATCTTACCATTTCCATCCCTTGCACAACCTCCTGCCCCTTCCTCCTGACAGCCTGGCCAGCAGACTCCAACTGATTCCCTACCAGCTAACTCACTCTTCTATCACACCCATAGGTGTGAGGGCAAGGCTGTTCCCACCCTTTGGTAATTAACACAGCTGCAATATATCAGGGACAAGATTGCCTTCACACTATCTCTGTCTTCCCACGTAGTTTTCCATCTAGAAACTGAAAATTCACCCCCAAAGCAAAGGAAGAAAATCACATCTAAGACTTAAATAAACAGCACCATAGCCTGCCGTTTACTTACGAAACAAATTTTCCCACTTCCACCTGCAATATTGGTTCTCGCAACTGCACTTCCAAGAGCAAGTCTTCCGGTTGTACTTCATCTCCAGGTTTCACAGGATGCGGATTAAAGATTCGGAGATATCCCTTATAACTGCCCACAATAACTTTATCTAAAATACAAACAAACACACAAACAAAAACAACACATAGGACACTACACAATACAATAGCATATGTGGAATTCAATTTGCTGCAGAGTGCTTCAAATAATACCCAAAAAAGATAGAATATTGACATGATTCAATTGATGTTCATTATGCTGTCTTCTAGTTTAACTTTAGCAATTACATTTTTTGCAGGTTTGTGACTATCTGTCAGCACCAGTGTTGGCAGCAATAGGGTTGAGTGTGTATGGGTAAGAATCAGGGAAAAGGCCAATTGAGGCAGATGTTGCAGTGGGAGTCTGTTAAAGACCACCCAACAAGGACAAAAAGGCAATGAAATAGTCTACAAGCAGCTTGAAGAAGACTCATAATCATTAGTATTCCTTACTCTTGTGGAATACTTCAACTTACCAGATGTCTGTTAAAAATACAACACAGCAGAGGGGAACTGTGTAGGAGATTCCTGGAGTGTATGAAAGATAACTGCCTTACACAACTGATAAAGGTTGTGTAGGGAAGGTACCCCACTGGATCTGCTGTTTGTGAACAGAGAAGGATTTGTAGGTGATGTGATGGTTGGAGGCTGCAGTGGGCAAAGCGATCACAAAATTTTGTTTTCAATTCTTAGAGAAGGAAGGAGGGGAAACAGAAAAAGGGCTGTCATGGATTTCTTGAGGGCAGACTTTCACCCATTTAGAAGACTGGTTGACAGAGTCCTTTGGAAGGCAGTCCTAAAGGGCAAAGGGGCCCAGGAAGGCTGAACATTTGTAACAAAAGAAGTCTTAAAGGGTACAGGGCCAGGCCATCCCCTGTTTGCAGGGAAGAACACCATCTTGGCTGCACAGAGCTTTGGCTGGAACGCAGAAAAAAGAGAAGATATGACCTTTGGGAAAAGGGGCAGCTGAATCAGGGGGGCTGAATCAGCTGAATCATAAGGTTATGCAGGAAGAAAATTACAAGGACCAAAACCCAACTAGAATTTAATTCAGCTACTCTCATAAAAGACAATAAAAATGTTTCTGTCAATACATTAGCAACTAAATGATGGCCAAGGAGAATCTCCATTTTTTATTGGATATGGGAGGAAACAGAGTGACAAAGGATGAGGAAAAGGCTGAGGTACTTAAGAGCTGCCTTCACCTAAGTCTTCAGCAGAGTAACAGTTGTTCTCTGGGTACCGAGCCCCTGAGCTGGAAGACAGGACCAGAGAGCAGAATGAGGCCCCCATAATGCAAGGGGAAATGGTCAGCATTCTGCATTGTGTCATTTAGACACAAACATAAGTCTATGGGAGCAGATGCAATCCACCCAGAGAGTGTGGAAGTGCTCACCAAGCCACTCCCCAGTCCTGGCTGATCAGGGAGCTCCCAGTTGACTGAAAGTTAGCATATGTGATGCCCATCTACAGGAAGGGTCAAAAGGAGTCCAGGGAACTACAGGCCAGGCAGCCTGACCTCAGTACCAGGGGAGGTCATGGAGCATACATATATCATCTTTAGTGCCATCGTGCAGCTTGTATAGGACAACCAGGGAATCAGACCCAGCCAGCAGGGGTTTGTGAAGGGCAAGTTCTGTTTGACCAACCTGATCTCCTTCTGTGACAAGGTGACCAGCTTAATGAAAAAGAGACAGACTGTGGATGTTGTTTATCACAACTTAAGCATAGCTTTGACAGCATTTCCCACAGCAGTCTCCTGGAGAAACTGGATAGTCACAGATAGAAACTGACTTAGGTGCATTGCTTGTTGGGTAGAAAAGTGGCTGGGTGGCTGAGCCCAGAAAATGGTGATGAATTGAGTTACATCCAGAGGGTGACCAGTCACAAGTGACATTCCCCAGGGCCCAGGGCTCAGTACTGGGGCCAGTTCTGTTTAATATCTTTATCAATAACCTGAATGTGGGGATCAAGTGCACCCTCAGTAAGTTTGCTGATGACACCCAGCTGGCTGGGAGGGTTGATCTGCTGGAGGGTAGGATGGCTGTGTAGCAAAATCTGGACAGGCTGGAACAATGGGTTGAGGCCAACCCTACGAGGTCCATCAAGGCCAAGTGCTAGGCCATTCACTTCAGTCACAACAACCCCATGCAACACAACAGGCTTGGGGAAGAGTGGCTGGAAAGCTTCCCAAGAGAGAAGTACCTAGGGCGAAGGTTGACAGCAGCTGGAACATGAGCCAGCACGTGCCCAGGTGGCCAAGAAGGCCACTTGCATCCTGGCTTGTATCAGAAACTGTGTGGCCAGAGAAGTATTGCACCCCTGTATTCAGCACTGGTGAGGTTGCACCTCAAATACTGTATTTAGTTTTGGGCCCCTCACGACAAGAAAGTCGTCAAGGTGGTGGAGCATGACCAGAGAACAGCAACAAAGCCAGTGAAGGGCTTAGAGATGCACCAGGGGCTGTAAAACCTAGATGGGCTATTAGGAAAAATTTCACCAAAAGGGTTGTGAAGCATTGGAAGAGACTGCCAAGGGAAGCGTGAATCACCAACCTTGATGGTATTTAAAAGACGTGTAGACATGGTGCTCAAGGACATGGTTTAGTAGCAAACACAGAGTGTTGGCTGTTGGACTCAATGATCTTAAAGGTCTTTTCCAACCTAAATGACTCTAATGAATTTCTACTGAAAAAGTTTGTACACCAAATCATTAACATCTCAACTTTATTCAAATTGTCCTGAAAAGGGAAAATCTTACATTAAAATAATTTTAGAAGAGTATGGCAGCAAGGAATCAAACTCAAGGACCTCTACTGGGCAAAAATGAAGTACCAAGGTGAGCATGATATCATAAAGACACCAAGAATTTATTAGTTTTTTAAAAATACACACACAAAACCTCTCCCTGACAGCAAAGATCATTTCACATTATTATTAATGACTACACAGAAACACAGGATTTACTCAAGCAGAGTCGGTTACTTCAACTATTTTCCAGATCGAAAAGGTTGTTTATTTGTTTTTCTAACTTCTTAACTTTTTAACTCTCACTTTCCTTTCTTCTCCCCTTGAGTTTTTACAAGTCACAATGTGTTTGCTTCCATGACTAACCGAAAATTCATTATTGTAAAGACATCTACCATTGAGGGAACAAGGCATGAGAGAAGTTACTAGTGAACACAAGCAAGAATTAACATATTTAGCAGCTTACAAATATAAAAAGACAGAGAGCACTGAATTTGTCTTCTTAAGCCTACAAGAACACAATAAAGCCAGCACAACTAAAACTAACTAGCCAACTAGCCTGGCTAACAAGCTTTCAGCATGCATTGGTCAAAGCAAACCTACAGCTGTGCGGCTTAAAAGCCAGCAATTTTAAGTCTGAATTTACCTTGTCCACTGCCACTATTATCAACATCAGCAACACAAAGACAGCCTTGGTCAAATTCTTCCTTTTCTCCAAGTATGGTGGACCACCAGTCTCTAGCTTTAAACAAGGACATTCTTCTTTACTGAAAAGGAAACAAACCATTGTTAAAGTTTATACCAATACATGTAAATGTTTATTAAAAAAACTTTTTGTTTGTTAGCAACAGGTTTCCTTAAGCATATTATACCTGTCAGTTTCACATTGCACTACTGTCAGTTAAATAAATGTTAATTCCAGGTGTTTGGACTTTCTGGTTACACAGTTCAGAAAACACCCCCAGGAATCTTATAGTCACCAGTTAAATTAGTTGTGATAGACACTACCAGTTATAAGAAGAAAAGGCAGCAAAATAACAGGCTTCTGAAAACTGTTAAATGCTAAATGCCTTCTGTTACAAGCACTAAGTAATAAAAAAGTTTTCAAAGTCACAAAACTGAGGTCTCTTCTCTTACCAACGAGTACCAGCAAAAATAAATAAATAAATAAATAAATAAATAAATAAATAAATAAATAAATAAATAAATTCTGATGCAAGTCTTCTGCAAGAGAAATTATTTTTAGACAAGTAAACGGAGACACAAACAGAAGACATCAAAACTTCCACCGCATAATCGCCTTGCAGATGCCCCAGTGACACGACTAAAGAACTCGGTCACACAAGGCACAAATCAGCTTTTCTGCTCCCTACCTGATGTTATTTTAAGAAGGGGGGAGGGAAGGAGCGAGGAGACTAATCCCTGTGCGGGCAGCTTGGCAATAACATTATCCCGGTTCAGAACTCCCACCCCGTGCCTGTGGACCCGGGAGCCCAGGGGGGCCAGGCACCGGCTGCTCCAGCGGCAAAAGGGCAAAAGGTGGGGTTCCTCTTTCAAGGAAACCAAGTCAGGCAAACAAAACCACTTATTTCCCACCTTTTTTCCCGTCGCTATGTCCGCTAGGCAACCTGCTGCTGCCAGGCGCGGGCTGGCACAGCACAGCCCTCCACACACACACACACCCTCACTGCCCCTCACAGAGCCCCTGAGCAGCGCACACAGCACTGCACCCAGCCCGGGACACGGAGGGACACACACGGAGAGGCGCACAGAGATCCCGTGCAGCGTGAGGAGGCAGAGGGAGCCCGGCGGTGGCTCACCTGGGCGGGAGGGGGCAGCTCCCTGGCACGGCGCAGTCCGAGCCGCCCCGGGCCGGCACCTGCCCTTCCTCACAGGAGCTCCTCGCTCAGGCGCGGCCCGAGGCGAGGCACAGAGCAGCTGCAGGGCTACAGGCGCGTTCCCACCGCCGCCGCCATCTCCGGCACCCAGCCCTCCCCACCGCCCGCACCCACCACTCA
>VWZU01012524.1:1904052-1954858 GCA_013397095.1 Sterrhoptilus dennistouni
GACTGCCGTGGCCAAGATGGGAGCGGTGGCGAGCGCCAGCGTGTGCGCGCTGGTGGGCGGGGTGGTGCTGGCGCAGTACATCTTCACCATGAAGAAGAAGACGGGTAAGAAGACCAAGATCATCGAGATGGTACGTGGTAAAGAGGCCGAGAGTCCCTCGGGCCCCGGACGCACGGCCTTCTCCTTGTCCTTCTCCCTACGCCGCGCCCGTGGAGCCAGGCGGATATCCGTGGGACAGTTCACAGAGGGGGGACCTTGAGCTCGGTTAGGGGTTTCTGTAAGGACAGGCGCTGCAGGCAGGAGCAGCTGTTCCCCCTCAGCCTGACCCACTAGCGCGGAAAAGGGTCTGCGCCGTCCTGCCCTGTCCCGCCCGGCCCATACCGACCTGTAGGATACATATGTGCCCGTGGGTCTTGGTGGTGATTTATTAGCCTGCTTGCAATTTGATTAAAAGCAAAATGGACACGCGCACACACGTGTTCAGCCATCTGTTGAAATTGGGAAGCACAGTCTGTGCAGGGTTACTATAAAAGGAAGATGGAGCTCACTCTCTCTTGCTGCCCTTGTTGTACTTGTTGTTTAGGAAATTTTCTAAATATTTGCTTATAAATAGCTGGGTCGTAGAAGATCTCGGTTTGGACAACGTGCTGATTATGTGGAAGTCCTTCAAATTTTGTGATTTGGACACCACCCTACTGAAGAACTGAACTGAAATCGTCAAGGCACTTGTTAGCCAGAGGGTATTTTGTGAACTCCCCTGCTGAATTTTACTGAAAGCTCTGGTGTTTTTTTATAATTGCACATGGAAACAGATTTTAGTAAGAGCTGGGATTCTGTATGTAAAATGCGAGCTGCCTAAATGCTCCCTTGGCCACGCATTGCCAAATTCATGCAGTGCAGTTCGTGATAACGTGGGTCCAAAGAAGAATTCCACTTTGAGATTTTGCTGATTGTGGAGACATCACTTACTGTTGAAAAAATACTGTTTCTAGTTATCAGTCATGTCGTCTGACACTGTGGAGGGGGATACCTTGCTTTCTAGTTTCTCCAAGCCCTCTTCCAACAGCTTGTGGGAAAGCAGAAAGTTTGGATTGCCGCTTTAGAGAGGTTTTAGATCTATTGCTGGGAAAAGGCTTTGGACTCTATAGTAGGATTTTACAAAACTCATTTGGCATGAGTGGTGCCAAACACAGTGGCATAACACTGCTTAACCATAAATTTTATTTTTTTTTTTTTTAGTTCTAGTACTATAATACCAGAACTTACTTATAAGTTATATGGACAATAAAATAACAGCATCTAAAAGCTTGATCATATGACTGCTCAAAAGGCAAATGCAATAGTTTCGCTAACTCGTGTTTATAATACCTGATTTGAGCTGTAGTTTGGAAAGTACCTAATAATTGCCAAAATGTATTTATATTAACCTTATGCCCAATGTTTAAGTGGTGTTTTGTCTGGGAAGACTTGAATTTTGCCAAGATTTTGCATTTGGTAAGGGAAAAAAACCCCATGGTGCCAGTGCTAAATCAATTTATGGTAAGTGATTTTCTTAAGTATGTACTTCAGATAACATTTTCAGAGCTATGCTTTTGGACACAAACCTATGATCCTAAGTAGATATTTCCAAAGTTCCACTTCTAGAGTTAGAGCTTTTCTCAGCTTTAAATTGCAAGGGAAAAATTAAGTTTGTTGAAAGCATATCTGATTTCTCATGCAGAAACGTTTTATCAGTTGGATGCAGCACATTCACACTCAGAGAGTGAGCATTTCAGCTGATATTCAGGTTGGCAGCTTCCTCAGCTAGGAAACATCCTTAGTTCTAAAGATGCAAGTCTTCTGTCTTGAGTAGTATTTTCAGTGGACATGTATTCTGGCTTTTCTTTGAAATAAGTGAAGTAGTTATGCTCAAGGAGTTGAGTTTGTCAAGTATGGGCAAAAATGTGTACGTGCATTTTACTTGAATATGCTGCATTCTGAAGAACTTTCTTTTATCCACCAGTGCAGATTTGATTCAATGTTTGCCATTTACAAGACATTGTATCAGTTTTATTTTATGACAAGAGAGACCTTTCTTTGAGCTGTGGAGGAGAAGATGCTGTTTTCTAGTCTGTACTTAGTGTAATTTAGGGTGGTGGTAAGGAACAATACTGCCTTATTGAAATGTATTTTCTTCCAATACCAGGCTAGTCTTCTGTATTAGATTAAAATTATGGGATAATTATTGTATTTTCAGCAGATTTCTTTTCAGATTTTCAGCATTTTCTTTTTCTTTTCAGATTTTCTAATTTTCTTTGGGGAACATTACACTTTAGTTTTATATCCACATTAGACTCAGAATTACCTTGATGTGTAACTTCTATCAAAAACAGTAGGGAGCAGGCCTATTTATACCTTAGTTATGTAATGAAATATTATTTCATTATAATTAACTACAGCAAATTTTTAAGAGTCAAATTTTCTGAG
This sequence comes from Sterrhoptilus dennistouni, assembly GCA_013397095.1. NCBI lineage: Eukaryota > Metazoa > Chordata > Aves > Passeriformes > Zosteropidae > Sterrhoptilus > Sterrhoptilus dennistouni. Next base: position 1,906,519 of record VWZU01012524.1, read on the forward strand.
TCAAGATAAAGGTAGATGAATAGAAAACCCAAGTGTAAGTTAAAAAAAAAAAAGCTGTCTTTAAGTGCTAAAAAGACAGGGACTTTTACAAATCAAATAGAACATGTATAAGACAAGTTAATATCAAGGATTATGATGCCAAGAATGTTTATCCTGAAGAAAAGTGAAAAGGATTCACAAGCATTGTGGGAAAGGGTAACCCTCTCTCCTTGCTGAATAATGAAATCAAGTAATTCTTAAATATCTAGCTCACGTTTCAGTAGATGAATTCCTTAAGCACACCAATTAGCCTGGTACAGATATTCAAGCATAATGGAGACACCTTAAAATTACTTCATCTTATTTGAGAAAAAAGGTTGAAATTTATAAGTGAAATGTTAATATTGTGTCTTCATCCAAGGTGTGTAGCTTGCAAACAGGGAGTTTCCCTTAGGCACTCGTGAATGTGGACAGAGTTACTTCAGCTCCACTTCTGAAGTAACAGAGGCATTAATAGTGATGGTCACATGCGGGCTCATTCTGTGTGGTAAGAAACAACCGTCTCTCCAAGCCTTCTGTTATTTCTGCAACTGTATAAGTGTTTCCAAAGGCAGGTCAAAGCAAAAGTTAGCCACAAGGTTGCTAACGTTAATTTAAAGGGACGGTTAACTATTAATTAGCTTTTCAGGGTAACTTTTTAGAAAATGTTTTCCAGCTGTTTTAGAAAGAGATTAAACCTTACCGTGACATTAAGTATTTTGGATTTTTCAAGCCACAGACAAGTTTGCAATTAAGTTGTGGATTCCTATACAGCGAATAGTTGTACTGCCAATATACTTCAATTTTTGATTGCTCTATACTGAGCCTTTTATCAGCTCAGCAGAAAACAGGTGTTCACAAACTAGAGCCAAAAATATTGCCTAAATCTTTCAAAAACATTCCCCTGTAAGCAGTAGTCCAAATTAATTAAAATATGGAGGTAACATAAGAAAAACCACTTCTTAGAGGAGTGACAGTATTTCTTGTTGTCTATTTCATAAACAAAGTTGTTAAAATCTTGGGGTTTTTTTCAGCAGCTTGTTCCTCATTCTTTGGTTTTGGAGCTTTTTATTGTATTCTTTTAATTAGAATAAGAAACATAATAGAGCTTGTTGAAAACAGAATAACAGAATACCTTAAATTGAAACTTCTTCTCTCAGGTTTGTTGTCCAAAAAACTGGGCAAATGTGTAGTTACATTTATCTATTTCTCCAATCTGCGCCTGAAGGGAGCAGCGTAATTACATTAAAAAGAGACTTTGTATCAAAGTTCAACAACTACAAAATCAACTTCAAAGCAATTTCTCAGTTTACAGGAAACATTTCAAGCGCTCAACTGTCTCTGGACAGTGCGCTTTTTGTTTTAAAGAAGGAAAGAAAAGCAGAGATTTTTGCAGTGTTAGAGTTTACCTGGAGGGAAATAAGGAAATTAATAAGAAGTAAGGAATTAAAAAATAAACCAGTTATTTATAAGCAGATATTTAATTAATAACTGCTATTTATCTACTTGACTAAGAAATAAAGGACCATTATCTGTCAGTATGACTGGTAGAGGGGTTGGGGGGAAGGGGTACTTTTTTAATTATTATTCTTTTACCTGGCAGTCTCTGGTGAGACTGTGTTCTTGTTTCATAGGGCATAAGAGCATTTGTGCCACAGATGAAGATACAACTGGCAGCAATCACACAGCACTTCTTTATTCTTGTCTTGTTGCTGGTAACTAGTTGTTATAGTAACTGTGACGTTACTCTGACAAGTTGACCTCCCAGTAGAGTAAAAAGCAGAGGAGTTTGTAATGTGTAACATACATATTCAGGAATCCAAGTGGTTGGTATTTGCAACTCCCTCATGTGTACTTTATTTGTATACAGAGCTGAAGAAGGGTTTGAGTCTGAGTAAACTGGAATTGATAAAAGGGGACTGGAAGGAAGATGGACTCCCTCTAATGATGCCTTTGCAGGCCATTGTCACTGTCTGGATTTGGTCGAGAGCCATGCAGTGATATGATCCATTTGGGAATAATATTGTTCAAAAAGAATGGTGCTGTGATATGTGAACCTAAGTAGTGAAAAGTGAAAGAACTGCTGAGGCCTAATACCACTGCTACCTACTGACATGTGACTGAGAGCCCTTACATTACTAGAGTGTTAGAATTGTTTTTAGATTATTGCTAACATTTTAAAACCAAGTTAAATTTGACATGGGTACTGGACATGCTAAGTGACTATTTCTATAAACCTTGGGGTTTGTTTAGACTGTATTCCTCAGTAGAGAAATCAATTGATGGTGGTGGACACCAATTACTAAAACAAGTTTGTTTTGCCCACATGCTGTTTGCAGGGATAATCATAATATGTGCCACCTAGATAATGCACGATATCAGGTTGCCTAATGTAAGCCACTGTGCATCATATAGGTCACCTAACATGTGGCTTGTAAAGCAAGTTTTCACAGGGCATGAAAAACCCTAAGGACAATGCATGCTGATACCACTTGGATAGTAGTAACAGTTTTCCTTTCTCACTGTAAAATAATTCCATTGAAAATTTAAGAAATTTGTATTCCAGGAGAATAAAAATTTACTGAATTCCACTGTTTTCTCACTGTCAAAATTATGTACATACTCATATTTTACTTAATTTAGTGTAGTAAGCTGATCCTACAATGCAGCTATCTGTTTCAGAAGTAGGTTTTAATTTTCTGAAATTACTGCCTGTGTTGGGGTTTTTTTGTTTGTTTTGTTGGGTTTGTTTGTTTGTTTTTAATTCAGTAGGTCTTGAAACCTACATTCTTACAAGGGATGGATATGGAAAGATTAATTAAATCTATATTTCTGCAATATTTTCTTTAGAACTCATTTATGCAAGTTATAGCAGTTATCAAAAATGTACTGATGATCTATACCTGAAAGCCAAGTTCCAAGTAGTCAGTGTAGACATGTCAGAATACAATATGGATTGTAGATATAGGCTCAGAAGAGCTTGTTTACTGCTTTCTTTTATCTTCCATATAGTCTTTTTCCAAGACAGCAATCTTTCAATTACTCATTCTGCTCTGAAATATATTTACCTTTTATTAAATGCTTGGTATGTATTAAGTCATATTTTTAACTGATTTTTCTCCTGTTTGTGATAATTTGTTTTTACCAGTTGAGCTATAATGGCATCTGTCCTGTTAAACTCCTTTTACAGCTTAAAATCAATAGCAAATACTGCAAGTCTTAAACAATATATGTCAAACAATATATGCAGTAATAAGGGATTTTTTAGTTTTTAGTCTGAATACACATATCATTGCATATCTGTTCATATTATGAATAAAAGTTGCATAGCATTCCAATCACACCTTTCAGTCTTGAGTTAACAAGAACTACCAGCTTTTATAGAAAGTATCTAAGCTGATCAATATAAGCATTGAAGAGACCCAGGGTATGGATCCATGCATTTATAAGTAGGAGAACACTAGTGGTGAATTCAATAGCAATGTACCTGTAAACATAAAAACATCACAGTTTGTGTAAATGTGGACTGGAAACTTGCAAAATGCCTCAACTTTTGAAGTTCTTTCTTAAAAAAAAAAACACCAAACAAACAAAAATCATACATAAAAACCCACCACAGCTGCCTTTTACCTGTTATTTTCACTTGCATGAATTACATCATACATGCAAAGTACATATTCTTTTCTGTGTTGGCTAGCTCCAATTTGCATTAATAGCCTTCAAGCCATCAGCCACCACTCCTCCCTCCATGTGTCCATACACAAGTGGATTTTGTACAAGTGAACTACAGAGTACTCTTCACCTCCTACGAAGGGTTAATATTGGAGAGAGCTTAAGGAAAAAGCCTAGAAGAGAAGCAGACTGTTAGCTTTTATTGCTGTGTTTTGGTGCGTTTGTCAGAGAGGAATTAATTTTCCCGCTGGAAGTTGGGGCGGGTTGAGCTGCAGCAGGCGGCTCCGGGCAGCAGGGGGCGCTGGCGCCAGCCGTGTCTGAGGCAGAGGCCGCTGCGTTGGAAGGAACGCGTCCCTTGGGAATCCTGGCCCACAGCGATGGCTTTTCCCGGCCACTGCCCCACTGCGCTCAGACACGTCCAGCTGAACTGCTCCTGCTGCACCGGGCCCACAGCAGCAGCCCCGTCTCTGCTGCCTGCCAGGTGCTCAGCGCTGAAATCAGGCCAAGCACAGATGAGAGGCAGGAACACCTCACGGCTATACTTCCTGGCTTCCTTTCCTAACCACTGTGCAGGGATAGAAGGCCAGATAAGACTTGATAAGTGAGTCGGTTATATTGCCATGGAGGGTGTGTAAAATAAAAGTTAGGGTGTGTGGTCTGACCGGCCTTCTTGCAGTCACCGCACTGTGCAGCAACTGCTTCTTCCTGGGGCACAGGCTTCATACAGCTCTTATCTTGACCAGTTGCTGGATGTCAGTCTCTTTCTCCCGTCCAAAAGTCATCAATCACCAGGGGTCAGCTGCTGTAAAACATCAGAGAATTTATGATTGCAGTAGGCAAAATTTTAGTCCAACGTCTATCATGCAGCAGCTCGACAGGCAGTGTGCCATTAAATTGGAATCTGTGGCTATTTTGTTAGTCTGTCTTAGGTTTTTTGTGTGGAGCTTCTGATGGCTCAAGAAAAATAAAATCAGTGTCCATTAAAAGTGCACAGAATTGTTTTAATTTGGCTAATCATCAAGAGTGCTTTATATGAATGCCAAAAAAAAAGAGAAGGCATTTTTTAGTACAAGTGGACATATGTTTAAGTTTGCAGCACACAGGTCAAAGAAGACACCATGTTTAAATATTAAAAGTAACTATATTATTTTCATTCACAAGTACCTCAAAAGAATAGAGAATTGCACTGACTTACCTCAGAAAATAATTACAAAAATAAATTTAAATAACATTTCTCTAAATTATAGCAATAATATCTATTGCTAAAAGGAAATGGGTCTTCCACTTTCATATATCTCAGTCTTTTAAAAAAATAATTCATTTATATAATTTGTTATTTTATTTTATTTTTAAAAGGTTGGGGTAAAGCTCAGGCTTGGACACTGAAGATTCATTAAGTGTCTGAATACAGACTTTCAGACTTCCTGAGCTGGGTTTGCCACTAAGAAAATTCCTGTTTGAATGTGCTTGTTACTTGTTTCCCACTCGATAACTGTCATCTCCTTTCTGCACATATAAAGATTTGTTTGTCTGCTCTACAAATGGGATCACTGAATAGTCCAAGTTTATTTGTGGTATAGTTTTTTTTACCTAGGAGTTGTTTTGCTCCACCTTAATCTAACAGAATGAATACCACTGAAATGTTCCATTAATCTTGTTCCCTTAAAGCTTTCCCTCTTTGTTAGAAACTTACTAGTTATGAGACCAAAATTGGGATTTTTTTCACTCAGCAGCTATTATCGCAACACTTACTATTATCAGCCACATCTGCCCTTGCAGTGATGGGTGAGCCTCAGTTTGGTCTGCACGTTGCCATGGAAAAATCGTACGTGAAACTGAAGGGTAGGAATTAGCACAAAGTAGTAGTAGTATTGCTACTTTAGCAGTAGTAGAATGCAAAGAATAGTAGTGGTAGTATTATTACCTGTTGGTTTTGAACACTTCCAGAGGACAAGTACACAGAGATGCAAGAAATAAGGCATCCAAGTGCATCTTTGAATGGATTCAGCAGTGAGAAACACTCATAGAAGGAAATATGGAGTCAAAACAATCCTTCATGCCTCAAGTCATGGTGTTTCTGCCTGTTACCATTAAAAGGAGTTTTTGGTAGCTGTATTTCATCTTTATATTTAATGTTTGTTTTTTTCCAAGGATTTTAAAAAAGGGTTTGTAATCAAAGAGACTCTAACAGTTAAAAACTGTATTAGTCTCAATGTGTAATTTAATTGAAATATTATATTAGCACTACATTCTTACATGTAGTGTCTAGTAAGGTATTGTAGATTAAACTTTGTCCTGCTGACTTGGCTTTCAAACTGAGTCCCACAACTCCACTATTCAAGGGTCAGAGTTTATTTGGTCTAGATACAGCATTCTTAAGCTTAGTGAAAAATCTAAGCAGATTTTTTTTTTCTTAGAAGCAGATAAGAGAAGAAGAGAATCAGCAGCAACTGCTGCAGTCCAAGCCTTGGCCTTAATGCAAATTCCATTCTAGATAGTGTTACATGGGAAGCTTCTAAGGAAACAAGTATTTGTTTAAGTTCTTTCAATGCATGTCCATGTGGATATAGACAGGATATTTAATCACAGGAGGTATACATGCAAGTGTACAGTTTGGGGGGAAAATAGTATAGCTCATCAAATTTACCTTATTATGCAAGGTGAGCTGTTGCATATCTGGTAGCTAATTAAGAAATAAGAATTTGTAAATGTACCACAATATATTTACATACTGCCAGTTCTTAGAATTCTACACTGTTTGCCTAGGTATTTTGAAGAAAGATTCTTTGTACCAGCAGCCTCACCTGTAAGCATTCTTTAAGAAAGCATTAGATTCTGTGTAATGTGAGAGGGAAATATATCTTTCAGGCAGGCAGACTCCAACATACTCCACAGCAGTATTTAAGGAAAATGAGAGTACCACTCAAATTTAAAAAAATCTTATTTGTCAAAAATGAAATTTCTATATCTGTGTTCTCAGAAAAAGAACTGGCAAGAAAAAGGAAGGATGGAGTTAAAACTAAGATACTTGTGATCAAACTGAAGCATTATCATGAAAAGCAAATTATTTTCCTTGTCATTACACGTTACCACCAGGGAGTGCTGACTTGCCTTCCATGAAGTCTTAGTTCATACTGATAGAATGATCTGTCTCATAATGGTCTGTAAGAGAGGCCCAAAGAAAGCATAGGAAAGGGGTGATTTGTCATGAATGTTTTTTCTAGTGATTTCTCTCCTCCAGCAGCTTGTATTTTAGAGACAGTGTCTATAACTTAGGATGAACTTTTTTTTTGTTTTATTATCTATTACCATTTTAAGGCTGTGTAAATTCACAGTATCAACAAAAAGAAATTCCACATTTTACTACTTTAGCTAATTGTGTGACTTGTAGCTAACTCCTTTGTTTTGAGCCTGCCTCATCTTAATTTTAGCTGATGATCTCTACTTCTTATACTGGAAGAAGTATTCAGAGAGTGAACAATCTTTCCCTATTAACCCTTTCTAAGCCACCCTGTAATTTCCAGGCTGAGGAATTCTAGCAATATTCAGTTATTCATTGCATGAATCTTTTCTCGTGGCTCACACTTACTGCCCTTCTCAGCGCCTTTTCCGGTTCTAGTCTGTTCACTGTAAGGTAGAGAAACCAGAACTGGTTTTGGTATTTAAGCTCCTAGTTCATAATGGATTTCGTCCAGAAAGTCCTGGTCAGCACAGGCATCAGTGAAATATATGTATGAAGGCCAAGAAAAAAGCCTCTATTTTCCTCTGCCAAGCAATGAAAGGGTGTCATAGCCTTGAGTTCTTCTTTCAATCCTGGTGCTTTAGAAGCTATTTTTAAAATTTAAGTGTAGTGATAAATTGTATTGATCTGAATTTGTGAATTTGTTTACATTTAGAATATTTTTATATTCCTTTTTTTTTTTTTTTTAACAAGGGCAGGAGAGAAACAATGAAGATAAAAACCCCATAAAACCCCCATCAGTTTAAATTTTGCTAGGTAGATGTGGTATTTCCTAGATACTCATTAGAAATGAGTATCTATCCATATACTCAGTTTCCAGATACTCACTGATAACTAAATAGTACATACCTTTTCTTTTTGCCTACCAGTTATAAAGGTTAATTCTCTCCACAGTGAGAGAATGGGAAATAAGCACAGAGATGAGGCGATTCCCCTAACACACAATCGGATAAAAAATGCCTATTCTGAGCTGTATTCATTCACCCCAGGATGTACAGAACTGTTCTGTATGTTTTGTACCTCCTATATTCTCTCAGACTAAATTCTTGCCCGAACTAGTAATTGACAGGATCACATTAAATACTGGGAATGTAGACCTTAGTTACTATTAATTCTTCATTTTCTTGTAAGATTCAAAATGTCTGTTGATCTATCACCAGCAGAAATCTCTTCTTTTAGAATGATTTTGTAAGCACAAAGAAGAAGCTGCCTAAGGGACAATTCTGCTGCAATATCTTTTCTTCTCTCATCAGAAAGATGTATTAAACATAAGAACAAAAAATGCTTAAAGAGTTGTTTTAGTGTGTGTGTTGACATTAAGCTTTATGTTCAGTACAGCCATAAAATGATCAGACTATTAGATGATCACCAGTTTTCTCATGAACTGTAAAGAAAGCTGGATCTCTGATCAGATCAAGAAACTCTCTGTTAAAAAAGGTGTTGAATTTGTCTTGTGATACCATTCAGTTTAAGATCCTCACCTTCTTAGCATGTTGTTGAATTCAGTCTTTGATATGTTCTTAGACCTTTTTCATAAAAAGTGCTGTTCAAGCTATTTGTTTTTAAAATTGCTTACACTCCCCACAAGTGACCTCTGTAACAGACACACACATTCATATACAAATCATAGTTCTGTATCACATCATAGCAACTGTAAATATGGCTTAGCATGGGTTTTTGCACCAAACCTGTACTGCAAAGGTAAGTGGTATCCAAGATTCCTGCAAGGCAACCTTCTAAACCTTTATGTACCCTAGCTTCATCAAACTGACCATTGATCTTACTTTCCTTGTAATTGTCACAGATATAAAAAGCTATTCCTGGAACCATTATGCTGTTCATTAACTCAGTTCTCTAGGGCATGAATAATAATCCTGTTTGAGTACAGTTGGGTTGTATTGATTCCTTTCTTCTGCTTGGTCTTGGTACTTGAGTCCCAAGGTTCAGGTACTTTTCCCTGTCTCATGAGGTTATATCAAGTAGGCTGTTTTGGAAAATATGTACAAAGTAAACTTATTACAAAAGCAAAATTAGACAACAAATACTGTTCTTTAATGTTTAAGATTGATCCCCACAGTAAAGCAAAGTATTGCTCAGGTAAAGTCAAGCAACATACTGACTATGTGGGGATATATTCAAAAGTTGTTCAGTTGTGGTAGGGTCACTAAACAGGAATAAAAGCTAGTAAGCTCATGAAAAGATACTAGCTAATGTTTACACTGCAGACAGGATTCAATCACCTCTAAATTTTGTAGGAAATAGTCTGAAAATTTAATGATCTTTAAAAGTTAATGTCAGTTTAGCAGAAGTATTCAACTTATTAGAGAAAAAGTGCAGCTTACTTGCTTAGGCAATATACCTGTGCTAATTCTTTCCACAGATGGATGCAGCTCAGGTCACAGGTGAGGAAGGACTGGTAGAACCAGTTTTTATTTGCTTTAGACTTAAACTTGCAGTGCTTCATATTCGAGAGCATCCTCTAAAAACCAAGTTCACCTAACACGTGAGCATATAAAGTTGAACCTTTTCCCAGTCTTACATAAATTATAAATCATCTAGTGTTTTCAATGTTTTTTTTCTCTCTCTTTCTGTGTAGAATATTCTGTAGTCAAGATATGGCCCTCAGCCAAAGAGAAAATGTTAAAATAGATTCTATGTGTTGAAATAACTACACGTCTCCAGTTTGTGGTTCTTAAAATATATTTAAATGACCTTCCATATTTCAAGAGTAGAAATGTCATGCTGGAGTTTATTTCTCTCTCTTTAGAAAAATCAGTGTTCATTTTAATTCCTCTTTTACCAGCCATTAAACACTCTAAACAAAATGCTCAACAGACTCAAATCAGCAGTAATAGAATGTAGTTAGTAGGAGCTGTTGTAAATAAAGTGTTGTATACAAAGATTTCTTGGAGTTGCAAAGACAGTCTTGTTTTTTAGATGAGAAGTTTCATGTGCAGCATTTTCATTAAAGTGAAAGTACACTGTTGATAAAGATAGAGTAGATGTTTTTCTAAGAATTAGGTGTTGGCTGTATTAATGTTTACAGAAATTTTGCTCACGACATTTTCTAGGGCTTTCACTAAGACTGTAATCATTCATTTAGAATGCTTTCCAATTAGTCTGGTGTACCAAAAAACAGTGTGTAGGAGTTGGACCTAATTTCTGTAACTTTTTTTTTAATCTTAAAAAAAAATAATAAAATATTTTTTAAAAAATTCTTGGTTTTGTTTCCCCAGCTTTCTGAAAGGGAAACTAACTTTCTTTAGATTCTTGACAGCACTGGAGTCAATTTTCTCACTGAATCGTAGCTGAGAAGTAGCAGAATAGCAACAGGCCAGCTTGCTGACCCACCAAATCCCAACCTCATCTGTGGGGTTCACAAGACTCATTTATGTATCAGTACCACTGTCACCTTTGAAATACATAAAAGCTCAAAGGCATGTTCTTTGCAAACTGAATGTATCAAGTGATGATTCATCTAGCAAGTGTATTTTAGTTCATTGTTCAGAAGACTTTTTTAATATTGCAAATCTAGCAGGGACACGAGTTGCAGCTTTTTGTTGTGCAAATAATTAATATTTATTCAGGACACTGTGCTATACTTATGTTTTCCAAACATTATTATAAAAATATTAATGAAAAGCATGCTGCCTATATTAAAATACCATAAAATGTAAAATTCTCTGAATGTTACCCATTACAGTTCTAACAAGTAGTTTAGTGGTAGCTATGAATCCTGGCAATACCAATGCCAGGTAAGTTCAATTTAATGTATACAGTCTTTGCAGGAATTATGTTATATTTTGAACATATCTTTCAAACTCTTGTTGCTTCGGGATACAGCAGACCTTAATGTAAATTTAGGGGTATCTTGGTCAATTCTAAGAGGATAAGTGTTGATTAAAGTTGCATGTTTTGTATTAACTGAAGTATTCACTTCAGTTGTTTTGTTGGCTCAAAACAGAGAACACCTCTGAAAACAAAATGAAAGTGCACATGTGGGTCAGATACACCAAGGAATCCTGATAGACTGCATGGTAGCCTGCAGTTGGAATGTAGACACAAACATATGGATCTACTGGACCATTCAGAAAGTCTGTTGGGGTTTTTTTTTGATGTAGAAAGCACACCCTCATTTGAAGGAAATTTTCAGAACTAATGAATTTCTAGAGTCCTGCTATTGTGGGGGGGTTTTGTAGCGTTACAGTTTTCTGCATGCTACACTTGTAACTTGCCCTTGCTTCAGCTCTGAGAATTGCACTGGTCACATTGGTGGCCATGCATGAATTGGCCTGATGTTGGTGGTTAGTCCTGGCATCCTGAAACAGGGATCATAAACCTGAGGTTGAACATGAGTTATGGGGTAGTATAGAGGAGCTTGCACTGCTGCTATAGCAAAAGTCAGCTTTGCCTGACACTTACAAGCATTTACACAACTTCAAAATGTAATATATGATTAGACAATAGTTCCTTCATCGGCTCACTCTAAAAAATATTTCTTTTTAATCCATCTTCTATGTCACCTAGTTATGGTCTTTGATCAGGCAGCATGCCTAATGACAAACTTCTAAAACTATGTGGGGTTGCCTTGTCTCTCAAAAATCCTGACAAACAAGGCTCCTTCATTTCCTGTTTCAGTATCACACAGATAATTACAGCCAAAACAAAGATTAATTCATTTGCTCCTTCTACATGAATAAATGTGTGCTGCCTAGTAAACATTAATGAAACCATGTCAGTGAAGCTCTAAGAAATTTGTGGCACTATGCAACAGGAAATCCTAAAATATTTAGAAAGATTTTGTAAAAAGGCTAAAAAGTAACAAAGTAGTAAACCTCTACTTTGAAAAATAAGTGCCTTCCTTTGTTAGAGCAGCCCAAATTTGCCCGCTGCATCCATGAAAGCTGTTCATTCAGTGAAGGTCAAAGGTTTTGTTGTTGGTGAACCAGCTGATGATCTGCAAGCCTGTCGGGCTGTACTGCTGAGCATAACAAACTGCTGTGCATTGCTGACGTGCGTCACAGGACCCTGGGGTTTTGCACGGGGATTAGTCAGGCTGTATTTGGAAACGCCCTCAACTGCACCCTGTGCTGCTATATTAGTGTGTCTCAAGCAAGAGGAATTTTCTTTTGCTTCTGCAGCTGCTCCTGCAAAACCCTCTGGTAAGTGTGCGCAGCTTCTGTCAGCACTATCGAGTCTGTCTTCTTGCCTGTGTTTTTAGGCCAAGGTTATGAGATGAGGGCTTACTTAAAATTGTTAATTGTGGCTGTGGAAAAAAACTTTAAAATGTATTTTTTTATTTTTAAAACCCTGTATTTTTAAATTAAAAATTTGACAGCATAGAATGAGTAACAGCATCAAAGGAATAAGTATACTTAGTGGTTTTCATTGAATAGGTTAATTCAACTTAAATGTTCCTTTACTTTTAAGACTACTCTGAAGTGTTGGTATTTTCACAGTAATGTCACTATGTACCGTGCATGTTGGCTTTTATTTTATACAGCAGGAATAGAAAGATCACATAATATAGCAGACCAATTCTTAAAAGGATTTGGTTGGTTTTTGTTGGCAGCCTGCATGCAAGCCCTGCATCTGTGGACTCTGCTTGCCATCTATGCTGTTGCAGTAGGACAAAATCAAGGACAGAAGAATCAGGAGTGCCCTAAGCTCAACGCACAGGTACTCTCCTTTAAAAACACCAGAGGAAACGCTGTTGTCATGTTTTCTGTGAAAGCGCTCTCTCCAGATTTTTGTCAGGGTTGTTTGTTTTTTTTCCAAATTAAGTATCAGAACCCAGCACATCAAGTATAAAAAGATGTAAATAAATACTCAAAGTAAACCAGGAAAAATTATTTTTAGTGTGCATCCTAGTCCATGTCTTAAAATAGCTTAGACAGTGAACCCATTTTCAGTTATTTCATATAACCTGTGCTGGGTATCTTGTTTTACAGCATGTTATCAAGCTACCATGAAGATACTTAGTGTTCTGTTGTTTCATTCCTGTAATAACTACTTTTTAGCTAAGTAGTCCTAGGGCTATTTCTTGGCATAACTACTAAAATAGTAATTTGGTAATAACTAGTTACTAAGGATTTCTTACCATATTTGAGCTTGCATCATCTGAATATAAAATGTATTATGGTTTGGGAATTATAAATTAGTGAGTCTCTGTCCTGAGCTCAGCTTATGCTAGCAGAGTGCCCAATAACTAGTGAAGTTCTCCTGACAACCTGCACATAATGGAGTGACTGATGGGATTACCCTCATGCCCAGTACCTTTTGATGTTCCTGTTTAAAATATAACCCTACAAACAGCTGGGGCAGCTAAGAGAAATCTCTGTTGCCCTCATGGGCCAGAATTGAAATTGTCTGAATTATAGGCAGTCCTGCTTTATACATATATGAACATAAACATGGAGGAAAAGATCCTGACAGTGTCCTTCTCTGGATTTTGTTATGGCTTCCCTTCTTCTTGCAACTCAAATGGTACAAGTAGCAGAAGCTACATGGAGAAGCTTGTATGCTTTTCAAAAGCTTTTTGTAAGCCTTGTTTTCTAGAGCAAGTAATGTTCTGTAATAATAGGGAAAAAAAAAAAAGATTGGAAAATAACATGTAAATTAAGGAGTGTGTCCGATTTTGTCCCATTTCTTTATATTTTCACCAAACTTTTACTTTCTTCCACCAAGAACACCAAAACCAGTTTTCTGTAGCTTCTGGGTATTAACTTTCGCAGCTATCGCTGTTACCATGCCCTGCCTTTTTTGGTACATGTCCATAAGTGAATATCATGTGATAGCTAGTCTAAGACCTTGAAATTGGGCATCTGCAGTTCCCAAAAAAAATGTCATTTAGTCTTGGTTTGTACTCTCTTACCTGGAAGCTGTCACCATAGATTAGAATAAAATTTACAAATCATTTGCCCCTATCCAATTTATCACTTTGATTTCCATTTGCCTTACTCAGAAATAACATGGATAATGCTCTCTCCCTGCCAGCCCACCCTTACGTTTTCTCTCTGTCAAAAGATAACAAGTTTGAAACCTAATCTAATCTAAAGCAGGTTTAACAACAAAGTAGGAAAATAGAAAATGTGTTATACTTGAAATTCACATACTGTCAATAGCATTACAACTAGGTCTTTATTTAGTTTTTATTTATTGCCCTATTCCTTTTATGACATGGTAATCTGAAATTTTGTGGATTATTTTTAATACATTTACAAGTGTGAGAACAGTTCTTACTGTGATTCAGAATTACTGACATTTAACAAATGTTAATCTGTCAATCATTGAGATTTATAGAGAAATTCTTGTAAAATTTTGTCCGCCCATAATCCAGGGTGTTTTCTTAGCAATGATTTGTTTTTTGGGAGGCTTCCATACTAAATGAGTCTCTATAAAATAAGAAAACTTGGTATTTGCCAAGTAGTGTAGGCTTACAGGCTATCAGTATAAAAATACTCTGCACCAGTTTTTTATGTCCTTCGTCAAAGCATTGCTTAGCAAACTTATGATGACAGCCTCCTACAGTTTGGGTTATTAGTAATATTTCAGGCTCTGTGTTTAGAGTTGATTGTGAAATGAGACATATCTCTTTGTAGTTAAGATAGCAAGTAATTCATCAACTCATCCTTCCCTACTTAAAATTACTGACAGTGAAAACAAAAGGTCATTCAGTTGTTCTTTATATGGAGGTTTTTATTTGACTTTTTTTTAATTTCCGTGTTAATCATCGGGACTTGTTTTACTGTGTAGGGGGAGAAAAGTAACTGCTCTGCCTCTAACACTTAGTAGATTGAAAAATTCAGTATAATCCTAGCTCCAGAACATGACATTACTCCTTGTAGACACAATCAGTTGTTAATTTCCTGGGATACCTAATTGGAAATGCCTACAATGGCAGCTGTAAATTCACTTAGATCACTAAAATGAATGACAGGTTTTATCACTAGCTCCTGTTTTATAATCAAATTGACACAGCATGCACTTAGATACACGCTGCCTCACATACTAAGAAGACAACTTACGTATTAAGCAACACCTGGATACATAAAAGCAGTTCTGTTTGCACTTGTTATCCAGTGGTATATAAGAAACTCCATTTCAAAATTAGAATTCAGTACTGTCCCTATGGCAAATACTTCTCTTTATTTAACCCAGCTACACAGATGCATGTCTTATGTACTAAATAGATTTGTAATTTTCAGAACTATCCTTGTTGTAAATGACCCATTCTGTGGTTTGTAGGACTGGGGGATTTCCAAACCTGCGTGAATCCATTACTGTTCATTCCTCAAGGTATGACCATAACATTCTTAGTTACAAAATAATTTCCTACATCCTTATTCCAGGTACCTGCTATCACAAACAAGCAGATTTTTTTTTCCTTTTTATAAATCCAATTAAGCTCAGCCTTTAAAATAATCTTTTTCAGTTTTGTTCTTCCTTCTCTCAAAGGCTCCTTAAAAATGTCAGAGACTGCAAACTAAAATGTATTTGTGGCCAGTGTATAAGCCAACCACAAGTTACCTTTGGGAGTTGTCATAATACGTTTTCAGACACACCAGCCTCTGAGCTATTCAGTAGCATATAGATACTCTTGGTAAGAAAGCAAAACTCTTCTCACACTTTTATAATATGACAGAATAAATAGGGGCACTTAAGTGATTTAACATTATGTGCTTTCAGATGTCACACTGAATTATGAGTTCCTTTTCCTGTGCTTATATAGTTTTAGTTCTGTATGTAGAAGCTCCTGAAAGGAGCTCTGAAAGGCTTTCTTGACTTGGTTAAGTGCTGTGGAGATTTTTGTTTGGCTGCTTCTCTATCTGTGCTCATCCCAGTCAACTGGTGGATCAGAATTTTGGGAGGTTTATGTGCACACTGAGTTGACTGCTAGAATTTTCTTAAATGGTAAATAGAAACATAAATTTTATCAAATTGCCTGAGCTTTTAATCCTTTGCTCTCTCATCTGTCTTATCAGTTATTTCCAACTAGAATCTGCTTTTCTCTTCCAACTGTGAAGAATGACAACTATGGAACAATGAAACAATGGCTAAACTGGGCAGAAGTGTAAAGCATTAGAGATAGTTTCCCAGAAAACTGGTGGCTGCAGTTTCAGTTTCATTTACACATTCCTTAGACAGTTTCATTTACTTCTACTATAATAATGATAAAGACTAAATAAAAGAATTGCTACTTAATGTTTGGTTGCAAATATTAATACAAGGAACCCACCATGGGAAAAGTGGCTATTTTTTCTAACTGTATTTGTCTGAGGTTTTATCGGCTGTCACACCCATAATGTAGACTTGTTTTTTCCTCTGAAAGTGCCTGTGAGACTGAAAATGTCTGGGTTATACTTGCTGCAGAAGACTTTCCCCCACCTCTATATTAAAATACTCTTCAACCAATTCATGTGCAAAAATGAAAAGTGTGTTAGAAAGAAATTAATATTATAAACTGATCTTGAGTAGGAGTTTACAACATCAAAGCAGGAAGCTTTCATCATACTTAAAACCTTAAGCAATGTCTTGTTTAACATGATCTACTAAAGTGTTTACCAAGATCTATTCCTCAGGTTGTTTCAGAAACTTACGAAAGGGCTCAGTCTGAAATCAAACAGTACCAAACAATCCAGTCTTCCTCATCTAGTTCCTTCCTCTAATCTCTCTATCTACCCCAACATCTGTTTAAATTAGTTATATTAGGAAATCTGTTGCTTAGTATCTTAAGTAAACCAAATAATGCTTGAACTACTTCTTGGAAAAGCATGCACTAAGATTTCACTGTTTAATTTTTGCATTCCTAATCTAAAAATACATATATAATTTGCTGAAAATTAAAGGAATCAGATTAGTCAATTTACAGTAAAAAAAAGCACCAAACGCAGTCAAAGTGCTTTGGTAAATGTCCAAAGTCAAAGTGCTTTGTATTTCGTTATGAAGACTATTGTATATGCAGAAAAAAGTGGCAAGCTTATTTTTCTTACCATCATCATATAACATACAAAAGAAATACCATAAAGCCCCTTTAAAGAGTTACAGATCATTAATGTTTTGTTTTGTGAAGCTAGACGTGCTGTTAAGTGTGAATAAAGAAATACTTTGTAAAGGTATATCTCAAAAGATTAGTGAATTCTTTAATGGATATTTTTCAGGAATTCTATTTCTTGTCAACACATTAGCTTTTTCAATGACTCCCAACCTGGGAAGTAACTGAGGGCTGGAAGTCAATCCTAATGTACTTTTTGTGACTTTGCTGTGCTAAAAGAAGTAGTAGCAAGGCACTGCTGTAACACAAGCAACTCAGGGATATTGGCTTAGGAGATACCACTTGTACAGAAAATGTCTTTGCCAAAGGATCGGAAAGGAAAACGAAAGTAAAATTAATACAGTTTGTTTCTTTATAAGGTCTATAAAGGAAAGAAGTAGAGAATACCCTGTTCAGGACAGAATTTTTGACCAGGTACTGTGGTATAGGTGAAACTTTTGAATGGTTAGAAAAACTTGGAAATTTATCAGAGACTCATGATTAGGGTTCTAGAAGGATTTCTGTTTTCTGTTTTCAGCAGTGTCTTTGAGAATATCAGCCAGAAAGTTGCAGTAAGCACAGTGGGGATTAGAATTATTTGTTATAGTGAAAGGTAGGAGCACTGACATGGAAGAAAAGATACAATCCAGAAGATTAAATGTAAAAATTAACACTTTGCACAAATACCTGTTTCTTTCTAGGAGTCATTTGGAAGAATATTTGGTCATTACCAAGTGAATTTGCATCATTCTCACCATACTATTTCTAAGACAGGGCATGTATTTTAATGTACACACAAGATGCCACCTGAAGACAAGGGCCAAAGTGGCCCTTCAGCCAAGGCCTTGTCAGAGCAGAGCAGAAAGATTTTACCTACAGCCATGGATGCTGTGTTGGAAGAACAATATGGTTCAAGTGAGTGGGCCAAGACAACATCAAGAATTATCAGAGATTTAGAAAATTGTGTTCTGCAAAAGAAGAGTGAAGAGCACTGGGATTTTACATTCAGACAGAAGGGAAAAATTTATCCAGTGATCATCTGAGAAAAAGAGCGCTTTTCTCCAAGCTGAATGACTTAAAATTACAGTAAGGAAGATTAGACATTAGGCAAACTTTTCTAAATATAAAGGTAGCTGAGGAAAATGAGAAATATGTTAGTGAGCATTTTGAAGAATGAGTTAGATGAGCCTCTGCTCATCTGATAAGGATGCAGCTGCAATGTTTTGCTCCCACCTGAGAGCAGAGTGGACTAGAGCTGATATTTCATGGTATGTCTGGATCCTTCTGTCAAGTGTCTTCTCCCTTACAAAAACATATGTTTGCGATACTTTGAAATACCACCTTTTTCTTATGTGATAAGCAAATTGCAATTTGACTGCAAGTTGGCTGTTACTAATGAAAAAAAGGCTTACTAGCACCAAGAGCTGGAAGAAAGAGTTCTGCATGACTTACTGACAATTGGTGATACAAGAACTC
The DNA here is from genome assembly GCA_013397095.1 of Sterrhoptilus dennistouni. NCBI lineage: Eukaryota > Metazoa > Chordata > Aves > Passeriformes > Zosteropidae > Sterrhoptilus > Sterrhoptilus dennistouni. Next base: position 1,924,959 of record VWZU01012524.1, read on the forward strand.
TGGATCCAAAAATGTCCTGAAAGAGAAGCTCCTCCCCCACCTTTTTTTTTTTTTTTTAATTAGCTCACTGCAGCAAAGATTACATGCAAGCTATAAGAAAAGGAAGGTTGAAGGATCAGAATGTTAAAAATGTAATTCCTAACACTTTATCATCTCTGAATTTTAAAAACAGAAAATAAAGCTTACTACTCATAAATGCCTGTTTAGACAGATAGCAAATGTCTGATGCCTTTTTTATAGAATGCTTCCATACATGATTATAAAGGAAATAAATGCATGCTACATTGGGAAATTGCTGTAAATAAATAGTTCTTTTACCATTCTGCAAGTTTGAAGATAAACTCTTAGAGTAAACAAAGGCTTGGGGAAGAATGGGGGTTTGTGGCTTTGGGTTTGTTTTGGGTTTTTTTTCTTGTTTTACACCAAATTCAGCATTTATCATAGCATTCAAGAAATGTACTTTATCCAAGAGGAATCTATATTGTGAGATCATGTGTTATTTCGAAAGTGCGCAGTGAAATAGGTAATGGTAGCAACTGATGGACTGGCTAGGGAGGAGGGATTACTGCACAGCCTTGTATTGAAGTACTCAGTTGATACTCATTCAGCATTCTCAAGGAAACAATGGATGACTTCTTTATCTCTGCTGATACTTTAAGGGCATATTAATTGCAAAGAGAGTTGGTTTTAAGATTTACCATCTCCTAGTGACATATCTGAATCACAAGATGATCCCATAGGTCCTGTTCCTACATATCACCCTTTATTCCTACAACATATAATGACCTACAAAATATAATGACAGTTGACATCTGTGAGTGTCAACTTATTGACTAATATGATATTAGGAAAGGAGATGAAAACAGATGTTGTAAGCAAACAGAACAGTATACGGTCATTAATTAATACATCCAGAGTATTTTCTCTTTCTTCTTACGCTTGTCTTTCTGTCCTGACCATGTCCTGATGTCACATGAAACTGTTTGTAGATGCAGAGCTTCCAATCTGATGGATAGAAGCTATTGCCTAGTAAGTTTTCCTTTGCAAGTGTATTTATGTCTTTGTTCTTACTCTTCGTAGATGCCAGAATTTCAGAAGAAGACTGTCCATATTAAGGACCCAGCAAGAGTAGAGGAGATTATTTGTGGCCTCATCAAAGGTGGAGCTGCCAAACTTCAGGTAAAGGTGTAACCAGTTTGGAATAAAAGCAACTGTGGGATTGTTACTCTATGCCAAAAGAAATTTAAGCAGATCTATATATATGTAATAGAATTCAACCTTCAAGAAATCTCCAAAACTTAAGCATGTTAACTCTTTTAATTGTCCTTGTTGATTCAACTGTAACTCAGCCAGACACTAGTTAAGTCTGGCTGACATAAGCATAGAAGCTTAGTAATTTCAGGAAATATTCTCAGCAAAGGAATGAGAAAAACAGTTTTGTTAGAAAAAACATTACTCTTCTGGGATATGCTGGCTTCCATGACAATGGCTCAATAGAATAGGGAGGCTTCTGTGCCACACATGCTACTGAGCTGCAGCTATTGTTGATAGTTCAGAATTTCTAGCCATTCTTCATTTTGTTCCTCCATGTTGTAAGACAGTTTTGCTTTTTCTTTCCTTAAATAGATTATTACAGATTTTGATATGACATTAAGTAGATTTTCCTACAATGGAAAAAGATGTCCAACTTGTCATAGTGAGTACTTTTTTTTTTTTGTAATACAGATTTATTTGTTCGCTCCTTTTAGTTTTTCCTATACTTTAATTTTCTATTCAATTTATTTCCTAATGAGATTTTTATATTGACTTGTTACCTAATTAGTACATGCTACTGACAAAGTATTCTAGTGATTGTGGTTTTATGTGTGTATATATATATATTAATCAAAATCTGTGTGAATTAAAACAGATAAGTTGCCATTCACAATTAAAGCATTAAGCTTTGAACTCTCAGATGTTAGTGGCTAAATATAGTATGACTGACTTTTGTTTTTCAAGAGCCCATCATAGTTCTGACACCTGCAAGAACCAGAGAGTAAACTCCTTAGAATTCTTGGCAATTTTATCCTTATGCTGTAGTCTTTTGGAACAAACAAGAAGTGGGAAATCTAAAACAAATAGAATGCCTGGGGATGATTTTGGAGACAATTAAATCTCAAGAAACAGATTCAAAAGCTTGTAACTGACCTTGTAGTTCAGAGATGAAGGGAAGGGCATCTTTACACTTATGAAGAAAAATGTGCTTTTTGCTGGTTTCTGGTAAGAAAAGTTCTGAGGAAGCATATTGGTATGTCACCAGACATTGTCATCTGTGCCATTTACAGTGTTGTAGAGCAAAGTAAAGAAATGTACCATCTTGATTAACTCTTTTTTTCACCCCTTTCCTAGACATCATTGATAACTCTAAGATCATCACAGATGAATGTCGGAAAAAGGTAAACAAAAAACCTACAAGCATTTTGTTTGTTGTACAGGTGTCTGTCATTATTCCCTGATGAGAATGTTATTTGATTGCTTAGACAAAAAAACAATGTATTTCATGAAATACATTAAACATCTGATGGGTTTTTTCCCTTCAGTTATTGCAGCTGAAAGAAACCTATTATGCCATTGAAATTGATCCAGCTCTCACCATTGAAGAGAAATACCCATATATGGTAGAATGGTAAGAGATACCTCCTATTTTTGGATTGTATTAAGATTAGATTTAATAAGTTTTTAAAAGCAAATAAATGGCAGTACTTAGCTTTTAGCTATCACATTAACTGAATTAATCTCTTAAAGCTTTGTACAACTGGTTTTGTTTTGCTCTTAACCTGAATAAGCAAGAATTAACCATACAGAATGCTTTTTATCATGAAATTTAATGAAAGGTGAACCTTAGTAAGCAACATTCAACCCATTTTTTACATTCTAGGTACCATAAATCCCATGCATTACTCATTGAACAAGGCTTACAGAAGGACAAGTTTGCAGAAATTGTAAGGGAATCTGATGTTATGCTGAAGTAAGTTCCTTTTGATTTGAATCATATCAATCTGTTTCGGAGTATTTTCTGTAGATTCTTCCTGAGTGTTGAGGGAAGGAGAAAAAAAGAAAAGGGAAATTTAAAAAACTCACACATGTTCCTGAGAATGTAACACCTTATCCTTGGACCACAATGAGCTCTCCGTGCTCCCACTTAACTGGTGTTGTATCTAAATGCAGACAATAATCTCCCTGTATAAATCAGAAATCTGGAACTATTTTTAGTCCCTTATCTACAAGCTTAATTTTCTGTAGACTTTCATGCTCTTTAAATTGCACTGGTGATACTTTTTTTTTAAGAGTAATGTAAAGTTTAACTTTATTCCTTTGAGAAATACTTGAGGAACATGTTTCAAACATTATATTAAATATTGTTCTTCCTCTGTGGTTGAAAGCAAGTTTAAAAGACAGCAAAATCCTTGTTCAAAATGTGCTGTGGCTTCTATCTCTTTGAAAGCCCTCTAAAACTGCCTGTAAATTTTGGAATACTGAAACAGAATGTTAGAACTTAAATTGTGGAAGTATTTGTTTATAACACTGACTGAATCTTTATTTTTTGTATAACAGACAAGCACCCAATCTCTGCCTGTCTGAAAACCTAAGTCCATGTTGATTGACTCTTCATCCACAAGATAAAATTCTTTCCAGAACTTTCACAATACTTTCTTAAAATGTAAAACTCTACCAATCTATGTCTGTATGGAGAAAGCATATAGAGATAATATTATTTGTTTCTGGAATACTATGCATAGGGTACTGAATACTAAAAACTTTCAGGAGAGAGCAACAATAAATGTTTTCAAGATTTAAAAACAAGATTTGTTTTATAGTAATGGCCCTATAGAAAGTCACATATTTAAGTGAGGAAGATTGAAAGGAGATGTACAGCCTGATAGTAACTAGAGTGAGTTCTGCTAGCTGCTTGCTTGTTCTGGGGTACTTAGGGAGGGGGAAGTGTTTTTTAAGTCTTTAAAACATGATTAGATGTTTAGGGGGAATAATTATACAGATCAAGACTAAACATCTTGATGCAGCAGTTTCTTGCAAACATGCCTTGTGTTAGGTTGATGGTTCTTGCTGACCTGAAAAGGTGAAGTAAAAGAAATGCAGTAAAGTGCACAGAAAATATTAATTCTTTTCCAAAGAGATTTGTCTCCTAAAAACTCAGACTTTTCTTGGCTTTCTTTAGTTGAGATTTGATTTGTATTTGTATTCTGTGTTGCAGAGAAGGGTATGAGAACTTCTTTGATAAGCTCAGTGAACATAATATTCCTGTGTTCATATTTTCTGCTGGGATTGGCGACATTCTTGAGGAAGTAATCCACCAGGCTGGGGTCTACCATTCTAATGTCAAAGTGGTTTCCAACTTCATGGATTTTGATGAAAATGTACGTATGAGATAACACATTCTTATCAAATATATTTGATAAATACCACACTGTTTGTGATATTTAGTAGCTTTTTTATACACTACAAGATAGGTGCATATAGATATATATATATACACTCCTACAAGCAGGGAGAATCACTGCCTGCCTGCTCTTACCTGTGCTGTCACAACCATGACATTACTCTAAACTAATTTATCTTGTTCATCATCACAGATTATGTAGTTCCATCTTGGCTCACAGTAACATCACCTCTTTCATTCTAGATTCTGTCCTGCCTGAATGGTACTGGAAATAACTTCAGTGTTGCTTTTTCTGATAGGGAATATTAAAAGGATTTAAAGGAGAATTGATTCACGTTTACAACAAACATGATGGTGCCTTGAAAAATACAGAGTACTTCAAACAGCTAAAAGACAACAGCAATATCATACTGCTGGGTGATTCTCAAGGAGACTTGAGTATGGCAGACGGAGTAGCAAATGTTGAGCACATTCTTAAGATTGGCTATCTCAATGATAAAGTAAGTAGCCTTACATAACCTTGTAAGTTTTAAATGGAACACTGGGACTTAGAAAAAGATTCATTATAATATGGTTCAGATATCAAACCAAGTGTTTAGCCCTATATCTGGGTTGAAATTTTGAATACTTTTCATGGATTTTTTTCTAACCCCATAAGCTCAGAGCCACAAGTATATATTGCCTTGGGTTTTGTACAGAACTACTTCCAAACAGGTTTCTTCTAGAGAAGTAAAATTCAGGGGCTATAAAAATCAATTCTCATTAATTCCTGTGGCTCCTCCTCCTTTCAGTACTGAATTGATAATTGAGAAAAATTATAATCTCGTAAATAACAAATCCAGGCAGTCTCTCCTCTTTTCTTTTTAGTTTTTGGGGTTTTTAAGTGACACTTAACTGATAATTTGTTAAGTTATAATGAACATCCATTTGAATTGAGGAGGGAGAAAACTACAGTTTTATATTTTTCCCTGCCTTTCCAGAAGTAGTTCTTCTTTCAGTATCTCTATGTGTGAGATCCTGGAATAAACATGAGGTATTACATCCTGGAATGCACTTTAGGTCAGGCCCCTCCTACTGTGTCCTCTCGTGGAATTCACTTGTAGGAGTGATACATTATTTGCCTGGCTTAATCCCAGAATTTGGTGGAAAGATTGGGCAATATTTTAATGACAAAAATGCTTTCAATAATTAATTCTATAACTAAGGGCATCTTTCTCTTCATCCCTTCTGCAATTAGGTAGATGAGCTTTTGGAAAAATACATGGACTCTTATGATATTGTCTTGGTGAAAGATGAATCCCTGGAAGTTGCCAACTCCATTCTACAGAAAATCCTGTAAATTGCAGTCTCAAGTCACTCCATTCCTTCCAGGAGGCAACTGGACAGAAGAGCACACATGTGCTATCTTAGATGTGTTTATTACTCATTTACGGAACTGTTTGATTTAATTTAAAACTTTTATCTTCATTTTGGTATTATGGAATATATATGGTATCAGTTGTCAACTACAAGTTCCTTTTACTGCTGTTACACTGTTCTTTATTGTCTCACACTCCTGTTATAACGAGATCTAAATTGGATTTATAGATGTGATAAACTGCTGCTGATGGGATACTGTGGTTCAGTCCTTTTTAATCAGGCATTTCAGAGGAGCATTTTATAAAACGTGGCTATTTTGTAAAACTGAAGGTGTAAATGCTCTGTAAAGAGAGTGTGCGTTTGTTGCCTTTTCAAGGACATTTCAGTCTCAGCTGTACTTTGAAGGATTTTACTCATATGCTACATAGTTTCAGACAACTTTTTCATACATATATTTTTCCTCAGTAAAAATGCTTTTATTCACCCAATTCAGGCAAAGTGTTTCTTCTTCATATTTTTGCACCATTGCAAAACTATCCTTACTGTTTCTTTATCCTCTGTGAAATGGGAAGAATGTTTTAAGTTAGTGTGTCTGAGATAAAATTTCTCATCTTTGTAATAATAGATAGTTTCACAAGCTAATAGTCCACAGCCTGCCTACAATGAGCAGGGGCATCCTCAACTAGACCAGGCTGCTCAGAGCCCTGTTCAGCCTGACCTTGGATGTTTCCAGGGATGGGGAATCTACCACCTCTCTGGGCAACCTGTGCCAGTTTCACCACCCTCACCACAAAAAATTCTTCAGAAAATATTTCCCCTGTACTGAGCATGACAGCACCTCTTGAGCATTTTGTACAAAGTGATACAGCTTAATATAGCCACAATTTCAGAAGCTTGCTCAGATATGTTGCAGCATAAGTTAAAGATGATGTTGTGACCCTGCTCCTATGAGGTCTCAGCTGTACTAAATCTATCGATTAATAAAAGAGAGGAAATCATACAACTGCCCTAATGTGCAATATAATCATTGTTCCCCTTTGCTTTCTTTTATACAGAGCAGAAACTGTGCCATCTTCCATTCCCTGAGGAACTGTAATGAAAATGTAGGAGAGCTTAGATCTGCATTCTCTTCCACCAGAATTAACACACGTCTCAAGAAACGGCCTCTTTCCTTACAGCCTGTGGTCTGTTATTAAAATTGTGACTTGTGACCAGACACATTTTTTCCAAATCAGCAGTTTTACATCTGTTGTTACAACCCTGCTAGAACTTTTCCAAGAAAGGAAGAGAGAAGATAGTTTCCATACCCCACCTCTGCATCCTCTGCAGTAAAATGAAATTAATCATCCCTGTATTTTGAGTGCAGGGCAGAGGCTCCACACACAATCTGAGGTAGTGTGGGCATCCTTTCACAAATCACACGGCACATGCTGTGTGCCATCAGAGAACTGCTGAGCACAGGGACCTTTTAGAAATTCCAGCCTGCATCTGAACAGGCAAAGAGTTTGAGGGATGATGTCCTCCATGTACAGAACCTACACGCAGGCAATTCCCTTGGCCTAACACAGGGGCAGCCAGGAGGTCAGAGGTGGGAGCCTTGAGAAGAAAACAAGAACAACCAAGGTGAGGATCTTGAGGATAATGCCTTGGCTGCCTTCCATTCCAGAGGCATGACTCAGGCAGCAGCAGCAAACTGGAAGAGCTGAAAGTAGCCTGGCAGTGCCAGGGACAGGAGGAGATGGGAGCAACAGCTGCTAAGAGTCTGTCAGCCAAAGCCAAAAGATGGGGAGAGCTTGAAGGCAGCAGTGACAGCTGCTGAGTCAGCGGTCACAGGAACTGGGTGTGAAGTTTGGCCCAGTCCCTGTGGCCTCTCCCTGTCTCCTGCAGTTTCCTGGGTCAGGAAGGAGGGCAGGATGGTCATGGCAAAACCGAGAGAGAGGGACCAGCCTTCCTACAGCCCTCCCTTGTGCCTGCACTGCAGCTCCAGCACCATGGGCAGGACAAGCAGGGCTATGCTACATGTGACTCCTCATGGGCATCAATCGGCATGAGCTGCCCAGCCAGTGACTTGGTCTGCACCACCCAGGCACATGAAGGATTTGGGGAATGCTGCAGCATTTCCGGGGGAGATCAGCAGACACAATTTTTTTAACAGTTTACATTTGGCGTTTTAGGCACCTTCAGAACTTACTTACATCTTATGGTTTTGGGAGAGGGGGAGTAGGGTTAGTAAATCTTGAGTTTAGAGCTTTTTTAAACATGCAATTGTGCTGGCTCTTTTGTCATAGTTGCAAAAAAAAGTCCAAAAGGCAAAGGCCTTCTGCAAAACATCAAGGTGTTTGGATGCACTGCTTACTCAACCAGCCTCTAGTTGCAAGAGTCTAATTACCAGACATTACTCCCAAAGTTTACACTGGGACAAAGTTTTCCAGTTGCAGGCAGTTTATCTTTGGAATACAGATAACAGCTTAAATTTAGAGAATGTGAAGTGTAGCTGATAGTCACAGCTTCACAGCATGAAATGTGTCAGCAACACTGGCATTCTGACTACTAGTGTAATGGATGTCCCTGATTATCCCAGCACTGGTGAAAAGGAGGGTTCTGGTCTTTCTGTGCAGTGTTTCTGGGAAGGGAAGAGTGTCCCATGTTTTCATCAAACTTGCCTCAGGATGCACATAAACTCATTGATCCTCTCTTCAGTTTTCCTCAGCCTCACTCAGCAGGTGAGCAAGCCACCACTCCTTCAGCATGGTTAAGATCTTGTTCAACCCACAATTAAAAAAAACCTCAACAAATAAATAAACATATAGAAGAGCACATGCAGAGCAATATAGAAAGGACAAGGAAGCATCTTTAAAAACAGTTACCAAAACAGATTTCCAACCACATCTTAATCTGAGTTACAGAAATAATTATTCAGCCTCCCTAGAACCCACCCATATCAGAAGGAAACGAGATGGTTTTCCAACTACATGTACAATAGAACTGGTAGAGGATTTCAGATGAAACCACCTTCTTTCAAGCACTATGTAAGGAAGATTTTCCAATCTCACCTCCAAGCAGGTGAACAATCAATGTTCACTCACTCACTAAATGTTCAGTCCACAATGACAATCACTTAAAGAAAAGGATTCTTGCCCTTCCACGAAGATGCAGGCAAGTTATCCAGCACACTTTTCTCCCATCATTAAATCCTGTTAGTTTCAGAAGCTGTGTTAAAGATCTGCTAGAGCAGTAAACCTTTGCTAGGACTTGAAAGCAATTAAGCCACGTTGCAGTTACTTGATAGAACCCCATTGCTGTACAAGGGATATCTCCATGTCAAATAATTTACTTCTTGAAATACCATTCATACAACTTTATAGACAAAACAGATACTTATGCAATCAACCTGAACCAGGAGGTCAGATTTTAAGTATCTGCACTGTGCTGTACAGATTATCATTGTCTGTTCATTGTCTCACATCCCACTGTCAACCATAACTCTTGCTTATATAATACTTAAAGGAAAACACAAGATGCATTTTTAAATATCCTCCTCCACTTTATCAAAATCCCATTGTTTTATCACTAGACTGTTGGCTAGAAATTAGAATTTGTATTATCAGTCGCCTCTCCAAAACCATGAACAAAATTAACTGCAAAGAAATTTAACTCTACAGCTACAGGTTAAGTCATCCTTCTCCAGCAAGTCTAATTCCTACACCTGCTATTGAGATTCTTCTTTCAGTTTTAAGAAAGAAATACTGTAAGTAGTATGTCTTTCTAAATAAAATTTCTAACCAGAAACATTTTGCAACCCTAAAATTTTATTTCATTTATGATTTAGTTTGGAAAGAGAGGTATGCATATCCCAGACCATGTTCCCATAGCCAAAAGAGTATATCTAAAGTTAAAAGAAAGGAATGAACAAAATTAAGTGAATTTGTTACTCTTTTTTCTTCCTCTACTCACAAGATCTGTTCTGTCTGTGGTACACGTCCCAGGTCAAGTATTTACCTTTATTTAGCTGAAAATGAATCCTCCTCTTAGCGGGTGTTACAGCCAGCTCAAATGTCCTCTCACTCTCAAACGAACACTGATAGTGCTGAGTGAAAAACTTGCACCCTGTACTAGCTAAATATGTCATTTTTAAGTTTAAAGGAAAATCCAAATTTTTTTTTCACAAATAAAAACATAGTATTCAACAACTGCAAGTCCTGATTTAAGTATAATGTCTGTTATACTTGGACCAGATGGAGTTACACAGCAGAAAGTATTGTTATCAAATTAAGACACAAAAATCACACAGAAAAGAAAATATTAATAAATACCTGGGTTTTTCTGGGTGCACATCCATGTTCCTTTTCCACTGAGCCCCTGACACTTCAGTCACCAATTGCCAACCTTGGCTACCAGCAACTTCTTTTCCTAAGAGCAGTCAGCTGCCAGCTCTGAGAATAGCACCTGCCTGTTTCATTAGAGGAGTAGAAACAGCCTGAGTTCTGGAGAGCCCCTCGTTAGCTAAGCCCAGTTACATCTGGTTCTTAATGACCCTTAAAATACTCTATTTTTATAAAGTAATCTCAGTTAAGTATGGTAAAAAAACTATCTAGATACTAATTCTATAAATAAATAAATCCAAAATAGATTTTATAGATAATTCTAAATACCAGGAGATAGTAGACACTAAGAGATAAATTCTACATACTAACAATATGTAGATTCTAAATACTAACAATAAAATGTTAATAATAGGTGAATTCTAAATAGATAGATTAATTCTAAATAGCTACTTTCTCCTTAAAAAAATTATTTTACATTTTGACATAGAAAGTATCTCCCTTATATCCATATTCCTCACAGGCCACCTTCTCTAACACGATGGTGACTTTAAAGTATTTATCACTCTGTTGCCTTTGTCTGGGCAATACCCTGTATGAACACCATTATTTTATAGCAAGTTTTTCCATATAGTCTCTGATTTTCCCCAAAGCTGCATTCTTATTTCCAAAATGGCAACCTGCAGGCTTGGAGGGATGAGGTGAGGGGGCAACAAAAACTTCCTCTTGAAGGAAAAACATCATTAGATGGATCACGAGCTGTGTTTGCCAAGTCCTAAGGAGCAATGGCATGAGAATTTCAGATGTATTTACCCTAGCCAGAAGCACTGGTAAGGTCATCCCTGCTATCCCATCGCTGACAAGCACTTCCAAAAAAATCCAGCACAGCAATTTTTGTGATCACCAACTGATAGTTCAGTGCTGCTCTTTCTTCTGCATCTGCCTTGGAGGACAACTCTGTTATCCTGGTTTACCAGGAACTCTTCAGCCCACCTCCTGGGATCCATCTGGAATGTTCCTCCATGCAGAAACATTGGGTTCATTCACTAAGGTTTTCTCAGACAAAACAATTCAGGATATCACACAATGGTTTGGGTTGGAAGGGACCTTAAAGATCATTGAGTTCCATTCCCGCAAAAGGAGGGGGGATATCCGAAGACAGACTTGGTTTTTTGGGGATACATATGAGAACAGAGTAAGGAGCTGTTTCCACATTGAATTCTGCTTCTGGCAGTACTCCAATCACAACTTGCTTCCCACTCCTCTCAGCTTTGTCAGCACACAGAAGGGACTGCATCTGAACCACAGCAAAAAGTGAGCAACCTGCTTCCAAGTAAAGTAAAAGGGAAAAACAGTCTGCTGAGAGAGCTGCTTTCACAAGACGGTAAGGAGCCATTCTGGACCCAAACTTTGGAATCTAAGTGCCTGTCCTTGATATCCACAACTTCTACATCTGGTATAAAATTATCCATTATCATAGTTGAATTTTTTTTTCCTGGACATAAATGGCAGTATTGAACATATTCAGGGGTAAGCCTACTGTGTATAAGAGAAGAGAGCTGCAGGAAGGGTATTTGCTTCAACCCCACCAAAACTCCAGAAAAAAAAAAAACCGAACCTTTAAAAGTAATAGTCAATCAACATTTTATTTAACAAAAAGATCAGTTATCCAACATTTAATGGTATCAAACTCAAAAAAATATTTCACTGCACTTTTTGTAAGAACGGCATTAAAAACCAATACGAAATGTTTTCATCCAACTGAAATACCAATTTTTAGAAAGAACATCTCAGGGAGCTTACATCCCACATGTACAAATCAAGGAAAGCAAGAAACTAGACACAAAGCATATAATGGAAGCACAACTCCCTTCCCACTCCTCTTTGACAGTACCTCACTCTATGTGTTTGTGCTCTTTGCATGCTGTGTACTGAGGGGGATCCCATGGCCTTCCAGAAGACGGGTCTGTTCCGTGTATTTAGCGCTGAGCAGCTCTGCTGCATTTGTCGAGCTAACGGGTGACTGTCTCAAGTCACAGAATCTGAGCAGCACTCCCAGGGCTGACTGTGTTGAGGGCTGGGCCAGAACATTAGCACACACAAACAGATGGGCCTGTTTCTTGATTCTATCACTGTCTGTCCGTTTGTTTGCCACTGCAGACTGCTCCGCTGCTTAAACTCTAAGCACTCACTCCTTAATCTATCAATTCCCAAAACAGGAGACAGAAGCCAAACACAAAATCAACTGTGTCCAGTATTTATGACAGCACTTGGACCCTCTATGTTAATACTTAATGTAGAACAAAACTATAAATAAGGTTGCAGCTAGAAAGATTTTGGAATGGCTGATGGGAACACTGGCCAGCAAGAGTCAAGGTTACTAATTCAGCACAACACAGATGGTAGGAAACTTTTATTCCATGAGGTAAAAACCCAGCACATACACAGTAGCAATTCTAGGTCTGTTTAATTAAAGTCACAGCTTATGTAAATTTTGCAATGGCACAGCCATGTTCTGCAATTTGCAAATCAGATTTTCTGCTGGCAAAAATCCATGTAAGTTTGTTCAGTTACTGGGAAGCGTGTTCATGCTTTCTGAAAGGAACTGGTATCAACAGCTGACAACTTTTACAGGTTATTGTTACAGGGAATATTCTGGTTCATTTTCCTATACAAATATTTCTGATAAAGAAGGGTTTGTTTAAAACTCTTTTAAAAGCACTTGGTAGGTCTTCTCTGCACCATCCACCCAACTGACCATGTATTGTTCAATTAGAACTTTGGATCTTTAGCATGAAAGCAGACCCCACATACACATGTGGTTCATGGCACCACATACAGCAGGACACTCCTTACCTGTCTATACATCCCACCTTGAGGCACTTAACACTTTTTTCAGATATATCTAACAATTCCAACTGAAAATCTCATCCTATTTTAACAGCCTACCCACACTCAGGCAGAGGCAGACACAGGCTATCCGAGGGCGATCCTTCCAGAACCATGCTTGCTAAAACTCCTTCTGGTACACGTGTTTGAACAGTAGGTCAGCTCAGGATTCTTGGGTTTCTTTCTTATCTTTACAGTTCATCGTGCTCCTCTTTGGCCTCCTGATCTTTCAACTTGAATTCTTCAGCAGTAACTTTACCATTTCCATCCCGGTCTTGATTGGTGAACATATTTTTAACAATCTTTTCAAAATCAAAGCCAGGAGCTAATTTTCCTTTGCCAGTATCAACTTGAGTTTGGATGTACTCTGAAAACTAAGAGGGGGAGAAAGGAGAAGGAAACAGCTCACAGTGAAAAGGACATTTGAAAAATGAAGAGAATCAAGCATTTTACTACTTATTAAGTGTACATAGAACACTGTTACTACCCTATAAAGTTTACCACCCAAACTGGGCTAATTAGAGCAGACACACGAAGTTAAATCACTCTTTGTGGAGCTCAGCAGGGATTTCCTCACTCATTCCAGTGGGTTTTTGACCCATTACAAGAAAACTTCCTTTTCATCATTTAGGAGGAAGAAGGGCTGGATAGCTGGACATAGGAACAGCTCTGTACAGATGGAGGGCAGTAATTTTGCATGGTGATACATGAACCTCACACTGTGAAATAGAAACCAACCTGCATCTTAGAGGGAGCACCACACAAGAATGATTGCTGATGTGGACAGCAAACCCTCCTTCTTTCTCTAAACTAGTAAAAGCTTTTTCTTTTCTGCAAGGGCAGATGTGGAGGTAAACATAAGAGAGAGGATGGAGATGGAAGGAAAACAAAGAGGTGGAAGAGAGTGCTAGGAAAAGGGGAAACAAGAATTTGACTTTACCGTATTAGGTTTTTAAATCCCCAAAGGCTTTTCATGCTGTTCCGCAGGGCCACAGCCCGCCCTGTGAGCACTGAAGGGAGCACCACTCCAGGGAGAAAAGAAGGGACAAAACAGAAGCATAGAGAAAGGTGACAAAGAAGACTTCAGAAGAGAATAAAAAAATAGAATTTGAGTTAAAAGAAAAGAGAGAGGAAAATCTCACAGAGGTTTATGTCATCAGAGATGGTGGCAAAATCAAGTGGCTTTCAACTGAGGCACCCAATGACATTCTCACAATGCAGATTTTAAAAGCAAGCAAGGGGAAGGACTTGACTGCACAGCACACAATTCACACGTGTAAGGAGTGGCCACTAGCACTGCCAGGCTCCAGAAGGGATTAGACAGTTCCTGGATGCACTGCTTCAGGCTCAGCTTTGGCTCAAGAATTCACCACAAACTGCCAATTAACACTGAGACAGACACCAAGAAGGCTGATGCAGCAAAGAATGTTGGATACCAGCTCTGCCTCTTACACTTAGGTCCTAAGGATTTGTTGCTGACCAAGGAAACCACAACAGTAAATGATCTTAAGCAGTATGGCCATTGTTACAGTCCTTTTTTCTTTTTTTTTTCAACTTTAAAGCTGAATAGCCATGTTTTAGCTGGCACCCTGCCTTCCTATTCCCTTGATGGAAAACACTATTCCAGAAGAAGAGAAGAAAATGAGGAAAGACTCTATCCTTTAACATTGGCATTGATGGTGGTAGAAGAAAACCACTGGAGGTGTTTTCATCATCTCAGCTTACCTCCTCCAAAAGAACTTCTCCATCATGATTCTGGTCTATTTCTTCAAAAAGGTTGGGAGAGACTTCCCCATTCCATACAAACATGTATCCTTCAGGCAAGCCAGACACCAATTCCAGCAGTTCGATGTCGAAAACTAATACAGCACTACCAGGCACTTCTCCTTCTGTCACAACAAATGGCCAAGAGGGTTATTAATCCTCACTTACACAGAGGGTTTATCCATCACTTACATTTATCCTCACTTACCCTGAAGGGCATATTTCCTTTTAATCTACAATAAAAATTATCTTCCTGCTCCAAAAGGCACTTCTCTAGTGTGATCCCTAGCCCATAAAATCTTCCTGATCACTTCACCAAGGGTGATCACAAAAGGAACCTTTCAAAATAAAACTTGAGAGACTGGAACAGATTGCCCATAGAAGCTGTGGATGCCCCATGGATGTTCAAGGCCAGGTTGGGATGGGGCCCTGAGCAACCTGTTCTGGTGGAAGGTGTCTCTACTCATGGCAGGGGGGTTGGAACTAGCTGATCTTTAAGTTCTCTTCCAATCCAAACCATTCTATAATTTTGTGATTCTAATTGTATCCATTTTTTTACTTCTAAAAACTGAACTTGTGGGAATAATCCATTTTCGTTTATCTCACCAATACACTGTGTATCAGCAGATTTCCATGAGACTCAACAGTGTTGCAACAGCTTGGGATATTACCTCAGGGAAACCATGGAAGGAGCTTAATTTAGTCTTGAAAAAGAAAAATCAAGTTCACCTCTAATCTGTTTGCAAGAGACTGCAAACAAGCAATTTCTCCAGATAGCTGGATATATACCAACACACTAACAAATCATGCAATGTTTCAGAACATGTATCAAATGCAACCTGAACAATAGTGAACAGTTATGACAGTTATTTTAGACAGCAGACCTTTCATGTTACAAGGAAATTTTCAATTTATTATGTAGAGCTATGCTATTACCTATAATGTATAATAGAGAAAATGTTGTATAAAACAATGCATATATATAATAATCCTAATTTTTCACAGGAGACAAGTACAAGTGGAAATGCATTCTTATCTCTTAAGGCAAATTAATTCTCCATTAAGCTCTGCACATGATGCCTGACAGTCTTTATAAACAAACTGTTCTGGAGCTATTCAAAGAACACAGCAACTTATACAACTGTTTCCATACACATCAGAATTTGGTGATCTTGGTGATCTCGTGATAGACTCCTTTCCCTCAAATCTTTTAACCAGGAAGACCAGAAACAACATACCTGGAAAGTTCTTGACACTTCTGTCTGTATCATTCTTTTTATTACTGCTGTCCATGTCATTAAAAATTGATAAGCCTTAATGCCCTAAAGCTGCCTTAAAATGTATTTGTGTTGGAGTTTTAACAGCACCAAGACACTGTTTCACATCTTACACTCAGTTTATGTAACTTCTGAATTTCCTACCGTATTAGTGCTGACCAGTCCCCTACAGCTCTGTTTCCTGAATAACACATCCCATGTCCAAACACAAGCACCCAATTCCCTGTCATGGAAAAGAGTGTTTGCATCCCTCTGCAACACCAGACTGCCTGGAGCTTTCTGTTCTGACAAAGCAACATTACTGGGGGCATGTGTATTCTTTTGTACTGTGATGGTCTTTCTATTGGCCACAGCAACGGGAGGACTTGAAATGCAACACAGACAGACAGACAGACAGACAGCATGTTCATTCCACTGGGGAACAGGGAGGAGGGGGAGTGCCTAAAGAATGACACGAAAAACCTCTAAAAAATACATTCAGGCAGCTCATAAAACACGCATGCCTGTGTTTCAGTCACTCTAGAGATGCTAAGTGGATGTGCACTCACCAACTCCATCTTCTCCATAACCAAGGTGAGGTGGGATAACAACTGTCCGTCGTTCCCCAACACACATGTCCTGAAGACCCATGTCCATCCCCAACACCACCTGACCAGATCCCAGAACTATGTTGTAGGTCTTGCCAAGGCTGTGTCTGCAAAGGAAGGGGAAAATGGAAAAAAAAAATCAACATGAAATAGAAAATTCCTATTCTTCAAAATTACTACAGAAGTAGCAGTTTCTAGTAGTGTCCTGTCATTGCCAGAAATTAGCTTAATACCCAATACTTCGTTCTACCAAACAGTTACCTGAAGTTTTTCTCAAGTTACAGCCAGCACCAGACAAGTCTCTGCTGCTGACATGTCCTCTGGCACTAAAATTATAGGCTTCTTGAATGAAATCCAATTAAAATCATTAATCATGCCAATTACAACCCCAAGGTATTTTATCTTGAAATATGGGCTTTTGCCTTCCACATTTTTTAAACTGTTGTAATTGGACTTTTCAGCACATGTAAAAATTCCAGATGTCCATTCATCCCAGGACCATCAACTCCATATAGGGATCTGAGTGCATTCTCATGGATCAGCCACCTCTTTAATGAAATCAGTCACTATAATGTAGTAATTATTCACATGAATAGTTACTATTACTACTGCTATTTAACCATATTAAATTTTGAATTATACCTTGCTGCCCATGGCTCACTTCTAAAATTAGAAAATATCACCAGTTAAAAGCCTAAAAGTCAAATATATACTGTGATTCTAAAGGCAAAGTGTGCAGCATTAAGGCTCTTTATTCTATTGGTTGCCTTTCTTTGGTTATTTGGCTTGGCTGTGCCTCTGCAGGACATGCTTGTACAACAGAGTATTATTTGGAAGGAAAACAATTAAGTGGCTAAGAGGTCAGCCTTAAAATTAGGAGCACATGATTCATGCTCTTTGATTCTCTAAAAACTGCTTTGAGTAAGATGGTCTTGGCACCTCTTGGTTCCTGCTACAAAAATGGAAATTGAGCATTCCTGACATATAAACAGTGTTTTGAATCCAAACATATAACTTGTATACATCCTTGCCTACAGCATTGCAACACATGCTCCAAATTAAGGCAGCTTTCCAGCTCTGCAAGCTATTGTGTACACTGTGAAATCTATGAGCTGCTTCCTGTGTTAATTATAACCTAGTTAAAAATAGCTTTTCCCAACTTCCCTTCCAAAAAATAAAATATTGTTTGGATGACTTGCACTATTCAAAAGATTAAGGAAAAAAAAAAAGGAAGCAAACAGAAATACTCTTGTAGCTGTGTGCCAGGCCCACTTCAGTGCTACAGGAGACAGACTGGAGCAATCTTTTGCTTCCCTCATAAATCTACTGCCAAGAGAGAGGAGGAAGAGGCCTGTTATCCTCACAGTCACAATCAAGTCCTCTGATAGTTTCTCCATGCTGACACTTAAAGCCACACTACAATACAGGAGCAGCAATGTGTGCTACAGACATGACAGGTGACCATTCACTATAAACCTCACTCCAGGTATCTTTAACAAGACCACAAAGAGTAGCCCTACCAGACCTCTCCCAGGAGCATTGAATCAGCACAGAGCACGAATCCTATCCAAGAAACTGAATGAACCTGAACAGTTCATTCATGATGAGACCTGTGTAGTCATGGCATGAACCAGCCCATTTAAACAGAATGCCATGCAACAAGTTTCATCACTCCACACATACTGTTTACGTTCTTCTCCAACACACTCCTACATCCTTTTTGTTCTTGGTTCTCTCATTATGCTATGACAGACTGTCTTTAAATTCTCCTCCTCCTATGTACCTTTGGCACCCAGCCATAAAGAGAAAAACACATTCTACATAAACACTCAGTTTAAAAAAAAAAATAATTCTTTATTTCCTGCCACCTTGCTTTACAGGGAATTCATTCTGCCTTCACTGCTGCTGGGAGTATTTTCCTTACCAGGTCATCCAAATACCTACGTGGAGTCTAGCAGGGTTCCATCCAGGAGTGAAGCATTGTAGTGGTATTTCAGGTAATCTCCCTTCTTGCTGAGTACAGTGCAGTTGGAAGGTTTGTAGTGAACAGTAATGCTGACTGAATCTGAGGGGTTGTGGAAATCCACCACGTGGATGTCAAAGACCAGCACTGCAGATCCCGGAATCTTTCCTAAATAGGAAGCAAATTAGACAAATAGAGAAAGAAATGGTACCCAAACAGGCAGATGATGTCCAGGTAGGAATTCCCTGTAGGAATATGTATTCCTGCTGTGTCTGATACTGAGTCATTTTGCTCTTCTCATTCAGAATTAAAGGATGTGACAGATGGAAGCTGCATCCAACGTAGGAAAAACAACCAGTGGGAAAGCACTAAGCATGCACTCAGTTCAGTGGTGAAGGAAAAACTTTTGTCGTCCTGAATTTTAAAATTATGCAGAAATGAAGCAATAACCATGTATTTCCTGTAACTATCCTAAATAACTCATTTGTTTTGTATCAATTCAATGTTGAGCATCAAAATTCTCAAGAACTCATGATTCAAGGAATGTCATTAAACGTAAAAGGCTGCAGTTCCTTAAAATATCTTAAAAACAGGCAACTTCTTCTCCCTCTTCCCAGGATTATGTGCATTACCAAGACCTAACAAGACACACCCTGGCCTAGGGCTGGGGTTTGTCAGTAAAGGAGTCTAATTCCAAATCAACAGCACAGAACTTGCATTCCTGGAAGAAAGGATTTTTTTTCCAAATCACTTATCCAAGTAACATCCCAGGAGGCACTTTTTGAAACATCAGCCACAACGCTGTGATCAGCTAGAAGGATTAGCATATTTAGCTTCCCACAGCAATCTGTTTAGATAGCAATGAGTCTTCCCAAAAAAATGTTAATTGTATGTAACATACACAGGGTTACTTCACTGTTACATGCATCGCCATTTACAGAGGTGGCTTAGAAGTCCACAAAACCTGTGGCTGTGGAAGGAATGGGGAAGAAAACTTTGCATGATGAACTCCTTCAAGATAGAGAATTTATGACACACAGCAAGGAAGATATCACACTGCAGAGCTCCTGGTATCCAAGTCACAGTCTGCCTGAAACACCAATTACCCAAATTAGGTCAGGCTATCAGTTACATGTGAGATTGTTCTGTATTATACTGTCCTACCTATTTAGCTAATCAAAACAATCCTGCAAATTCCGGACGTGGTCTTGTCACTTTGATGTCCACAAAATAATGAAATAATTCATAAACCTTTCAAATGCCAGAAAAATGAAAATACACACAGATTAACTAAACAATAAAGGTTTAACTACAGAAGACTTGAATGCAAAGCCAAGCTCACCTCTCCCTTCTTCTCCATATCCAAGATGAGGGGGGATTATTATTCTTCTTTTTTCACCAGTGCATACACCTAGCAAACCTTCATCCATTCCAGCAATCACATAACCTTTCCCAACATAGGTGTCATACGTATGGTTTCGCGAATAACTACGGAAAAGATTTGCATTTTAGCAGTGTCAGGTGTACTCAAGCAAACATGGGCTCTTGCAATAGCTCTGCAACACAATTCTTAAACCAGTTAAGGTCAAACACACAGTCATTAACCAGCACCAGGGAGGCACAAAGGAACTCTGTGCCTTGAATCCAGGCCACCAGGTTTCATCAGCCAGGGACACACAAGCCGCTGATTACCCAGCAGTGAGACACTGGCTAGTGAACAGCCAGCAAATCTGCAAATTCATTTCTACTGTATCTTGAAATCACACTTATTTATGTATTTTAAACTAAACAGAAAACAGGTTTTGACAAGTAACTGAAAAAAAAATTGTTTACTCCTTTAAAATTTCCTCTGCCCTGACACCGCTTTAATGAGCACTTATCAACCAGCTATGGTTGATAAGTGCTTCATTTTCATGAGACACCCTGAAGACTATCTCATTTTGCAACCACAGCTATGTAGTTCAACTACTAGAAGGAGCAGGTGAGATAAATGGGTTCTCCTGGGATGCACAACATGAAAATGAGTCATGACAATAAAGCAGTATCAACACCATCCCTCCCTTCCAAACCAAGCCAACCACTTAGACACAGGTTGAAGGACCTGCTCATGATAGAATAAAACAAGGCTACAACAACAAATTATGTTTCTTACATTTACATGACTGTCTTCTGCCTTTCTTCAAGGCATGTTACACAAAGGCACAGCCCAAGAAAGAGAAGGCAGAAAGGTTTTAATTCATCTTTACAAGGTAGCTCTGGGAAAGAACTAAACCAGTACAAGACCCTGATGTAATTCAGAGGTTTATTCAACTGCTTTAAGTCCAGACAGCCTTGGCTGAGCTGCCCAGGACAGCTCTGCAGCTGAATATTTCAGAGTAAAAAGGCAAAGAAAAATATTATTAGAGCTCTCAACCCTAGCCATTCGCAGAGCTTTTGGCATGCTCCCTGTACTAGTGAGAAACTGTCCTGGATAGCTCCAGGGTTTTCAATCCCTATTGTTAGCTGCTCTATTTCTTCACTTAGGAATTCTGCAGGAGGTCAGGATACCATGTTTTAATGAACAACCCCTCTAACAACTCTCAGCACTTAAGAATGATGTAGAGGCTGCTGTCTACAAAGCATTTATTACGATTTCTTGACAGCAACCCACACATAAATACTAGAGCTATTTTCAAAAGTTGATTAATTACTACAGAAAATATTTATATCTCAATAAAGAGAAATAGGTACACTGTGGATGAGCTTTGAGTTCTTAACTTATAAGCTTTCACAAATTGTAAATCAAGATCTACAGAAATGGCTGCTGCAGTAGTATTAAACATTTTTCTCTGAGCTTATTTTACATTTTACATTGGCTCATTTTTACCTCCTTTTAGCTACTTCTGCCAGCTGTTCCAAAAGCTGGAGTGGGACAGTAAATCACTGCTCCACTAAAAGCAACCAAAGTCTCAGAAAGCTACAAGGGTATTATTCACCTGATCCTGTACATAAGGCTCATGTTCTCACAGAGCTTTGAATTTACTGTCACAGTAATACCTCTTCCTTTATCACAGAAAACCCCTCTTATTGAATTCTGCAATTCCATAATTCAGTCTTGAAAGACATCAGCCTTCAAAACACAAACAGTTTTCAAGTGTAAATATGAGTAACCTCACACCAGCCTCACACTATTCTCAGGACATAAAATGGAATCATATCTATTTTCTCTCTCTTCAATGGTATTACCTATTTGGCAGGTAACTCTATGGGGCAAAGAGTCTTCAGGCTCGTCTGCCTAAAGCACTTGGCTTCACTGGGTGGGTCACTACCCCTAGATGGCGTCTGTGACAAACCCAAGGTAAAAAACAGCTCTTTTCCTTCCCATAT
Organism: Sterrhoptilus dennistouni; assembly: GCA_013397095.1. Taxonomy (NCBI): domain Eukaryota; kingdom Metazoa; phylum Chordata; class Aves; order Passeriformes; family Zosteropidae; genus Sterrhoptilus; species Sterrhoptilus dennistouni. The sequence continues at coordinate 1,946,924 of VWZU01012524.1, forward strand.
GGAAAAGTTTCCTATGAGCCTTTTAAAAAGACTCCAAGTCCAGTCAAAATTTTCAAAAATGAAGAAAAAGCAAAGAACTGTGTTTGAGCATATTAAGGACACGAGAGACGAGTCAAAGTGGAAATGCAATCTGTAGAGTTGAATGGTTTGGTTACCTGGAATCAAATAATGTGCCATCCAAAAGTGTGCCATTGTAATGGTACCGGATAAAGTCTCCCGTCTGGCTTCTCCGCTCACAAGATTCAGGCACGACCTGGTTCTCAATAGCAATACCATCCTTGGGGTTATGTAGATCCAGCAAAACCACATCAAAGACAAGGGAAGCTTGGCCAGGGATCTCTTTACCTACAAAAGTGTTGGAGCAGAAAATTGGTAAGAAACAGTAGGTGTTCTAGCAGAAGTTTAAACATGCTTGTTGAAGAAAACTAATGTGCCTCCCCTCCCAAAACAAATTAGAATCATAGATTATTTGAGTTGGAAGGGACTCACTTATGATCACCAGTCCAACTCCTGATTCTGCACAGGGCACCTCAAGAGTCACACCATGTGCCTGAGAGCATTGTCCAAACACTTCTTGAAATCTGTCAAGCTCAGTGCTGTGACCACTTCCCTAGAGAGCCTGTTCCAGTGCCCAACCACCCTCTGTGTGAGGAACCTCTTCCTAATATCCAGTCTAAACCTCCTCTGACACAACTTCAGAAGTCTTCTCAATTGTCACCAGAGAAGAGATCAGTGCCTACCCCTCCTCTTCCCCTCATGGGGAAGCTGCAGACTGCAGTGAGGTCTCCCCTCAGTCTTCTCCAGGCTGAACAGACAGAGTGACCTCAGCTGCTTCTCACATGGCTTGCCCTCAAGGCTTTTCACCATCTTCATTGCCCTCCTTTGGACACTTTCTAATAGCTTAATGTCTTTCTTATATTGTGTCACCCAAAGCTGCCCCCAGCACTCAAGGTGAGGCCTCCCCAGAGCAGAGGGGACAATCTCCTCCCTTGCCCAGCTGGCAATGCTGTCCCTGATGCCCCCCAGGACAGGGTTGGTCCTCCTGGCTGCCAGGGCACTGCTGCCTCATGTTCAACTTGCCACTGACCAGGACCCCCAGAGCCCTCTCCACAGCTCTGCTCTCCAGTCTCTCATTCCCCAGTCTGTGCACACCACCAGGGTTGCCCCATCCCAGGTGCAGAATCGATTTAGTTTAACTTCACAGGGCTGGTGATTGCCCAGCCCTCTAATTTATTCCAGGTCTCTCTGCAAATTTGCTTCTAGTCAGTAATTTTTTGGTTCAGGGTTTTTCACTGAATTCTCCAGCTCAATCATTTCCTTCAATTCTCACAGTGATGGCACTGCTTCACTGAAAACAAAGGCCTCTTCAGCCTCATGGCTGAAGGTAATGGTGATGATGCCACAGAAGGGGTATGAAATCTTGTACCACCACAGACACATCCTTAAACACCAGAGCAGAGAAAGAATATAAGGAAAAGTCACAAGCTACACCTAACTGCCCCATTATTTAACATGGAGACCTCTATGATCTGCAGGCTGCATAGTCTCCCAAGACAATCCATTTTGTAGTTACCACTAGAGCATTTGTTAAAAAAAAACAACAAAATCCATCTGGAATTAAAAATACATTTAACACATTTTTTTCTTAAAAGTTTTCTGCTTTCTGTGGCAGTCTGAAAGAATTATGTAGTCACTCGTCTTCAAGTTTTTGGTGCCACTAGACATTAATCACAGATTATATTCCCTGATTGAAATAAAATTTCAGTATATAAATACTACAACTGTATCCACAATATGTCTGTTAAGCAGTGGCTCTCTGAACAGGGTAATAATGCTGCCCGTAAATTTAAAACACAGAAAGTTTGTTTTAAAACATGTATGACTTGGGATTGAAAAAAAAAAAAGAGGAACAATTAAAATAATAACTTTTACCATCTCCATCTTCTCCATATGCCAGGAAAGGTGGTATTGTGATAATGCGCTTCTCTCCTACACACATTCCCAAGAGACCCTGGTCCATACCAGGAATCAGCCATCCAATTCCCACATAGGTGTCATAAGTTCGCATCCGATTATGGCTAAACACGAGAAAGGAAAGAAAAATCACAACTGAATGTCAGACTGGCACAGGAAAGAACAATATTAACCTTTAAATCCACACACTGTGCACAGCATAACTCACAACTTGCTAGTCCAAAAGTCTCAGTCCTTCATTTACCAAGGGCTGGCTGGGAAGTTTTCCAGAGAGCTTAGCTATGTCAGGAGCCTCACAGAGGCTTTGAAAAGCAGCTCTCAGGCAGCTGTTACTAAAGCATCGTTTTCCACTGGGCTCTAATGAAGCACACATGCCTGTACACTTAAAATCTCAGCAAGAGAGTGTTAGGGGCTCACTTTCCTTAGAAACCCTGCTAAGTTTCCAAAACTTGTATCTAATCCGAATGGCTGTACTGGTTATAGAGACTTTTAACTGACTGCAATAAATACTAATATAAATACCGGGAATGAAATTTAAAATTCAAAAAAGCATCTGGATTGGTAATGCCCATGAAGAAATAATGCACAGTTTTATTGGTTTGAGTCAGTACTGCTATCCTGTAATCCCTGAATAAATTACTAACACACATCTGATGCCAGATTTCACTTCCTGTGTTTCTGGGCAATTAGCATTAACTGTTACATAGGTCAAAGGGAAGCAAATGATGGTGAGATACCTATTAAACTCCACAAAGACACACAGCCCAGCTGCATACCTTGAATCAAACAGGGTCCCATCTAAGAATGTTCCATTGTAATGGTACCGTACGAAGTCGGACACCTGGACTGTCCGAGGACACTTCTCAGGTTTGAAGTAAGTCTGAACCTGCACTTCGTCCTCAGAGTTCCACAGATCTATCAGGAGCACGTCGAAATGGAGCACAGCATTGGGGGGGATCACACCAGCTGCAAAAGCAAAGCCACACACACAGTTTTCTTTCTCTTTTTATTCAAGGTATCAGCAAAAAGGAACCAATCCATGCCTACTCTAAAAAAACTGCATAATGCACACCTTATTTCCTGTTGTGCTTACAACTCCTTGGCCCCTTGCTATTGCTGCAGCTATTTATGGGGGGAAATCCAGCAAGATGAACTCTTACCACAGCTGTCCATCAGGCAAACTATCTTGAGTTGGCATTTGTAGCCTCTCTGAGGCTGTAGAACAAAGATACTTTTGGAACTGACAAGACCTTGTGCATCACTGCAATGCCAAACCACAATTCTGGTTTCATTTAGTATTTAACAGGGAGGTAGATTGTAGTAAAGCATCTCCTACACCCCCAGCAGGTGCTTCCAAATAGGGAAAGAGGTTCAGCTTACCTTTAGACATATTAGGAAGTTTACCTAGATTCTTCCATACCCCTCTGACAAGGACTGGCTCAGTGCCAGCATAAGAGCATGGATTGGGCTCTGAGAATGTAACACAAAATCCCTTGGTGACCTTATCAGCTGCAAGCCAGGTTATCCCTCCTAAAACATTCAGTATTTAAGAAAGAGCACATAAGGAAGTAAAGGCTTTTTGGGGTGTCTGTAGCAGGGTGTCTGAGATTTCTCAGACACCTGTGTGTGGCTTTTCATTTGTTTTCTGTAACATTTGTTATTTTGATATTTTTACTTATTAAACCTTTTGATTTACAAAACACCTTCGAGGAGCAGTCTCGCTCAAATTAATTATAGCCACTTTTCTGCCAGGCTGGCCCTCAGAAGTATGGGTCAAACCCATAGTAGATACAAATAAAGAATTAACTTTCATAGCAAGGTTCACTTCCTGAAGGTCTTCTGCAGTGAACTGCTCTTCCTTCAGCGTGCAGAGGGAGTCTGCAGAGATTACTTTAGGCTATAGGCTTAACAAACACCTCTGAGGAACAGGGGATGACCTCCCCAAAATTCACTACTTGCAGTTTCTACCCTTCTCTTCTGTGGCTCCATTTCCTATCTGCTCTGCTGAATCCCTCACACAAGCAGGTGGGCCAGTGCTGTACTTACGGACTCCTTCACTTCCATAGGCAAGCTTAGGGGGAATCTTCACAAAGCGACGCTCGTTCACACACATGCCCACCAGGGCTTGGTCCATCCCAGCAATAAGCTGACCTTTGCCCACAAACACGTTGAATGTGGATCCCCTGTCATAGCTGAAGGGGGAAAAGCAGGAAAAACTGTTAGTGGTTCATTTATACCCCCTTCCACTGCTTTTTTCTTTCTTTTTGAAAGAGAGTTAACTGCACCTTGCCTCCCTCTTCCCTGTCAGCACAACTTTATCACAAGACAGGTCCTAAAGGAAGGGGCAAACCCAAGGTGTTCCTGAGACTTCAACACAGTTCTCCTTCTGTTCGCTGCTCATGAAACACATTCCAGCAGAGTGCAATGTGTACTACAGGCACCTGGAGGCCAGAACTACAAACAGCTAATTGACACAGTAATATTAAAAGCAGCACTGGAAAATTAAGGAAAAGAAGGAAAAATTAAACACTGTTATGAGCTATGAAAGGATAACTGCTCCCACAGTAAGATCTTGGCATATTGATTTCAGTCAGTAACATCACAAAAGTGTTATACAAGACCTATAAGCTTTACAACGTGAGACATCACACTTCCAATCTCTGTGGGAAAAGGGGAAAGGGAAAAAGATGCCTTTTTAAGTAGTAGCTGTGAGGTTTGCCAACAGGTTATTTTCTCATCCACTTTCACGGCTCTCATTTAAAGCACAGAGGCATGTTTTAAACAGCAAGTTTGCCAAACCAAGAATCAAGAAACAAATGATCCTCCTCTGTGATAATAAATGAATATTCAAAAGGTAAAATAAATAATGCTTAAATTACTCAGTTTTCCAGAGAGCATGGAGAACAGCTGTGTTACCACAGCAGAACACTATCTTACATGTTTTGTTTGACCACCTTAAATCTGCACAATGACCCCACTTTGATGTGCCTGAATTACTGCTATTGGACTTTTTGAAACAACATATAAAAACACATGTCAAGAAGCATCTCAAAAGCTTCATGCCTATTTTTAAATTTTTACCACTTCCATTTTCCCAAATCCTTGTTATAATTTTTTTACACTTAGAGATAGATAGATATATAGATAGATAATAGATAGATAGATAGAGTAGATAGATAGATAGATTAGACAGATAGATAGAAAGAAAAGTCAGACCTGGGAAAAAAAAAAGGCTTGTGCCTTTTGCATGCTAAAATTCAGGAAAGCAGCCAGTAGCTAGACATCCCTAGGGAAATGATGTCAAACTTTCCTTCCAAGACTGCACACATCACTTCCACAACATACTGAGCCGCCTAACAGTCCCACAGCCTTGAGTCTCCCAGATATTTTACTGAGTGATCTCTCTGTTTGTTCCACCTTTTTTATTTTTTTCTTTCTGGCAAGCATTTCTCTTAAAGTAGACAACCCTGTATTACTGAGCATTCACTTTTGGTTGCAGTAATATTCCCACTCCCAGGAAAGGATGGAAAATATTTAAATTAGGACTGACAAATACTATTATACACACAAACCCATAATTAAGATGTTAAAACTAGTAACATAGTAAGTTCTAAAAAACCCTCCAAAATGGTATTTTGTAGCAATTGACAAAACTTGGCAATTCATCTGGGATGAACTTAGAAGAGCTTTCTTTTTAGTAAAATAAAGGTACAATTAAGAGAACATTGATGCAAAGCAGAGAACTGAACAAAGCACTGATCAGACCACGCAGCTTTGCAGGACTGACTGCAGATTCCTTAAAACCAAGCCAAATTTGTTTCTATTAGTGGAATTGACCAAATTAATAGTGGATGACTAGGCAATTAAATTCAGACTTTCAAATGGAAATCATTTTTATGGCCATTGAAATAAAAAATGCAAATGCTGATGCAAAAATAACCCGGCTAATAATAATATGCTAATTGATGTGACACAGTCATGATTACTAAGATTTTGTCAACAGACTGATAACACGAGGAGCAGCATTGCTACCCGCTACTTGGAAATACAGAAAATTAATTTTTAAACTCAAGAGCATTTCCAAGAGCTGAAGGAGGAACAAAGCAAAACTGCCCTTAGCTCAACAACTGAAGTGTTTTCTAGACTGATTTCATAGTAGTGTTCAATTAAACTGATGCTGGTAAGCATGCTCACAAACTTGGAAAAACAAAAAGCAAACAAAAAACAGGTAAGAGGACGAGCTTATTTTTGTATAAATTGACTGAATTTCTAACTTGTTGGAAGGGAATACCAAAGATTTTAGAACAAACACTCCAAAATATTAACCTACAGAAGACAAAATCCTCCTATTTTTCCATATCTTAACATGATTAAACACTGTCTTTAAAAAGATCATAATGAATAACAAAAGTGTACATAAACATGAGCTGCCATCTAGAACAAGAACCCAAGCTGAACAAACCTGACATTTTGCACCCTTTTGAAATGAAAGCAGCCACAAAAATATCCAAGTTGGACTCAACTACCACCATCACTACTTATTTACTAATATTTAGAGGATCCAAAGAGATAAATGCTGTACAGTTCTGCACAGTCTGTTCCTGCCCCAAACAATTCAGAACAAAATGACAAGGAACTTGGAGCTGAAATGAGAGCCAGCAACTGGGCAGCCCCGCCAGCTCCAGGTGCCCTGTCTCAATGCACAAGCAGCAATCAGAAACACACTTCTGAATTGTAACATATTTATAAAATAAGCCTCGAGGATGCTGCCTGTATGTGTCTTCACATCCACAGCTAACACTTATGTTCCAAGCCCATCAGTTGCCAATGGATTCGCTGCCTGAGCTGTGCCTTTTCACTGAAACTGCACCAACACCAGCTGAAGTGCCAGCTACCACATCCCACATTTTATTCAGGGAAGTGCTGGTGATATGGCACTCCTGGCGTATTAACTACAGTCAGCTCCAGAGGGAGAGCTGAGCTTTGGAGGACAGTTATTGCCCTAAGGCTGTAGATTTTCCTTGAAGCACGAGGGAGATTACCAGGATTACTGAAAATACATTTTGCTTTATCTTTCTAAACAATACTTTGATCAATGGCAATGAATGAAGTAAGGAAAAACAAATAAGCTGGCAGCAGCAGCATCCTTCACAATCTCCTGATCCCACTGTTTAGGCTTCCTGATCCCAAAATAACAGCAGGAAACCAGCCGGGCACTTCACTGTGCATAGGTCACATTTATTCAAGGATAAAGTATCCCAAAAATTCTAGTAAGTACAGCCTGATAATCCCTATGGTTTTGGCAAGGATAATGGTTCAGAAACAATCTCATTCGAGTAGGTTTGAGCCTGGAGGAGCCACAGGAAATGAAACTGGCAGGAAATCACTACTGCGAGAGACTGTAATACGCTCCTGTTTATGGGGCTAAGGCTAGCTGAATAACCTTATGGTCTTGGAGCACAAAACTCCCATTCAGCGCCTGGGAGGGAGAAGCAGCTGCAAGGACGTGGTGGGATCCATGAGGGCCAGCAAACCAGGGCGGACTGGACCCGGGCACTGCAGAGCTCTTGCCCCGTGTCCCCAGCTCTCTGCCCTTCCTATTTCAAAGGGGATCTCTGTGTCCCGCATGAACGGCACCGCTCATCCTGCCGCTGACCCGTTTCCACCCCAAAAGCGCCCACCGGGCACTGCTGGGAAAAGCAGGGGGACAGAACCTGCACCCAGCGCCACAATCTCTGCGCATCCACCAAAAAATCACCCTGGTGGGGTTACGGCACCTGTGGCTCCCCTCCTCTCCCCGTGGCAGCGCCCACCCCCGCCTGTGCCAGACCTGGAGTCGAAGCGTGTGCCGTCGGGGAAGGCGCCCAGGTAGTGGTAGCGCACGAAGTCCCCGGGGCGCACGGCCCGCGGGCAGCTCTCGGGCACGAAGCGCCGCTCCACGCCGAGCTCCGTGACCTCCGC
>VWZU01012524.1:1955238-1966520 GCA_013397095.1 Sterrhoptilus dennistouni
CCCGAGAATCGTAAACGTGTAGACACAACCCCGCCATTTCCCGCAGCTCTCGGGAGCGGAGCCGCTGGACGCCCTGGGAGGGACCGAAAACACGGCGAGTGACCCGCCGTTTGAGGGGGTTTGTCGCTCCACCGGCACACCTGCTCCGGGCACGACTGCGAGCGTTTGCAAGCTTAAAGTCCGATCGCAAATGTTCATTTTAAATCAAACCCTGAAAGATCCGAGGCTCTTGGCAAATGTGTATTGATGCACACCAGTGCTGTCACAGGAATTTGCAGCTCCTGGCAGGGGACCTTTCCAAAATAGCACAGAGAAAAGACAGAATCACAGAGTGATTTGGGTTGGAAGGGACGTTAAAGATCATCTAGTTTCATCCCACTGTCATGGGAGGGATATATTTCACTAAACCAGGCTGCTTTGAGCCCCATCAAACCTGGCCTTGAACACTTTCAGGGATGAGGCATCCACAACTTCTCTGGGCATCTTGCTCCAGTGCCTCATCACCGTCACAGTAAAGAATTCCTTCCTAATATCTAATCTAAACCTACTCTCTTTCAGTTTTAATCCATTCCCCCTTGTAAATATTTCCTCTCCATCTTTCTTGCAGGTTCCCTTCAGATACTGGAAGGCTGCAATTAGGTCACCCTGAAGCCTTCTCTTTTCCAGGATGAACAAACCAAATTCTCTCAGCCTTTCCTTTTAGTTGGAATGGTGGTTATATATAGATGGTTGCACCATCCCTCTAATTGTCTTGGTGGCCTCCTCTGAACTCGCTCCAACAGGTCCATGTCCTTCCTGTGCTGGACCCCCAGAGCTGGATGCAGCACTGCAGGTGGGATCTCACCAGAGCAGAGCAGAGGGGCAGAATCCCTTCCCTCACCCTGCTGGCCACGCTGCTTTGGATGCAGCCCAGGATAAGTTTGGCTTTCTGGGCTGCAAGTGCCCATTCCTGGCTCATGTCCAGCCTCTCATCCACCAGCACCCCCAAGTTCTTCTTCCCAAGGCTGTTCTCTATCAGTTCATCCCCGATCCTGTGCTGATACTGGGGGTTGCCCCAACCCAGGTGCAGCACCTTGCACTTGGTCTTGTTAAACCTTATGAGAATCTCATGGCCCCACTTCTCCAGCCTATCTAGGTTCCTCTGGATGGCATCCTGTCCTTCGAGTGTCATCCACACCACTCACCTTGGTGTCATCTGCAAATTTGCTGAAGGTGCACTGGATCCAATGTCCTTAATGAAGACAGTAAACAGCACTTGGTCCCAGTACAGGCCTCAGAGGGACACCACTTGTCACTGGTGTCAATTGGGACTCTGAGCCATTGACCAGATGGGACCATCCAACTACTTACAAATCTATCTAACAGTTCACACATCAAATCCATCTCTGTCCAATTTAGAGAGAATGATGTCGTGAGGGACCTTGTCAAGGGCTTTACAGAAGTCCAGATAAACAACAGCCATAGCCCTTCCCCACTCTTGCAGTCATTCCATCACAGGAGGCCGCTGGGTTGGTCAGACAGGATTTGCCCTTGGTGAAGCAGTGCTGGCTGTCCTGAATCACCTCCCTGTCTTCCACATGCCCTAGTGCAGCTTCTAGGAGGATCTGTTCCATGTTCTTCCTAGGCACTGAGGTGGCTGACAGGTCTGTAGTTCTCAGAGTCTTCTATTCCATCCTTTTTTAAAGATGTCACTTCAGACTTCATGGGCTGCCATGACTTTTCAAATATCCTGGAGAGGGGTTTGACAACTACATCAGGGAATTCTCCCAGGACTCTGGGATGCATGTCATCAGGCCTCACAGACTGATGTACATTCAGGTTCTTCATGTGGTCATGAGCCTGACCTGACAAGCACCCAGTAAGACACAGCATCTGAAAGGAATCACCATCCCAGTGTGCCAGCAATCCTCTTCCCCTCTGTCTTTGATCTTGAACACACTAATGAGGAGGAACTTAGTTTTTTCCTCTGTTATTCTAAGCAGTTTCAGTGAACAAGGATGGGAAAGCTAAGCATCTGCATGTGAAGCACCAACCTCAAGCAAGAATAAGTAAAATGATATATTATTTTTGAAAAGCAGAGAAATTTATTATAGCAGGATTGGGGCAACCAGTTGGAAATGTAGGCACTCAAGGAATATCGTGTAAAAAACACCAATGATAAGATTTTGTTATTGACAAATTATTAAACAGGCACAGCGTACTCTTGGGTGGTTGCAAACCCATGAAAACCAGGGAAGAGGGGGTGCCTGAGTATTGCAGCTGGGGAGATGACAGCTCACAGGCCCAGTTCCCCACTTTTTGTGCATCTGCCACCCAGCTGTACCAACCCAGCAACAGAAGGGATCCAGTCTAATCAAAGGTTTTTTAAGTGCATTCAGAAATGCTCTTGTATAATATTGTTGCATTGCTAAGAAATGGGTGCTGCTCGATGATCTCACCAGTCTAAAAAGTTAGCAAATTGGACAGTTATTTAAAGATAACAAGATTTGAGGTTACAAATCACATCCTCCTTCCAAAAACAGTCACACTGCACATTCCAAATCCATCTTTTAAACAAGCAATGTAAATTGTCTGGCAGTTGCCTAGAATTAAATAGCTTATTTTGATGTTGGTTTATGTGGACCCAATTTATTTTTTCAAGGAGAACTCATAGTTCACCATTGGAGTATGTTGATACAACCAACATAAAGATAAAGCTTACCCTGAATTCGGTACTTCTTATTGCCAGGCAGTGACACAATCTTTATTTTTGCATGTTTATTTAAGAAGGTCTATGTTTTCAAAATAATTCCTTGGACTCTTAATATTTATGCAGATTTGTACTCATTACTCTTCACCTGTGTCAATAACAGTTCTCCACTTCTGATGTAATCACCATTGCCTCAACACTGCTCTGTTTCCAGTTTTATTGACTCCTAAAAGAGCCAAATGTCCCTTCAATGCTACCAAACCTGCTCTCTCCATGCCTCAGTTCCATTTACCCCACGGCTGATGTGCCACAAGCCTCTCCACAAGCACACACAGAGCTCAAGACTGTGTGCATGCCCTTTTGTCCCCCTGGTTTTGTTCACAGAGGCAGCAAATGTGCCAATGGTATTTTCCTTAGAAATGTCAGTTTAATCATTTTGCTGTCTTTTCAAAGCACATACACAGGCAAGCACACACAAATTCTTATTTATATGACAGTTTGTTTGAACAGTAATCCAGCTTCCCTGGAAGCATTTTGGGGATGCTGATCTCTATCAGACCTGTTCTTCAGTCAGCCTGACACACAGCAATGGCTAAAACAGTGTGAGAAGGGTGAGAGAAAAACACAGACATGCCTGAACCTCCTAGAGAAGCTGGTCCTGGAAGGAGGATCATTCTTTCCAAACTTTAAAACACAGTACAGCTGAGGTAACTTTTCAGTCTCCCTCTCAAAAGTTAGCTTTCAGGAATGTCACAGATCAGATATTAAATGAAGATTAAGGAGCTGGGATTCATGCCTGTGGAGTACACAATGTGCCTCATGTAATGTCCAAGGGGCTGCAGCTCTCCTAGGTTTGAGTTATGTTTTATCAATCTAAAATAGATTTGATGCTGTTCCCAAGTGTTTTGGAAGGGCAAGGAAGTAAAATGTCAGCTCTCATTGTTTCTCCTTGTATCACACCAGCATTACCATTAAGTGCATCACACAGAGGAGAAATCCAAAAGCTCAAATTCCAAGAAGGTAGATAAGAAAATTCCTTCATATACTAATTGATTCAAATCATGTCTCAGAAAGACTGAAGAAAGCTGAGGAGCATGTTGATGAGTCACTTCAATTAAAGATTAATTTATGGTAACTTGGGAAAAAGAAATAAAACCTCAGCTTGAGTCTGAGGTAGGCAAGATCCCACTGGTTTGTAACTTGAGATGCTGCCCTACTTCTTGGAATGTGCTTGAAGCCAAGCACCAGGCAGTCATAAGATGGTGGGTCTAATGTAAATGAAAATGTTTGCAACACATTTGGTCACATAAACACAGGAGGAGTTGTGACTAGTGAAACGTTCTGCTGAGTAGCTTTTGGATTTGCTCACTACTTAACCACTGACTGTTGTCAATTACCCCTCTCACAGCTAAGATTACAGGCCCAAAGGTTCAGTCCCTGGATGCCCTCAAGTATGTATGCATTGTGCTTTGATCCAGAGGTTTTCTAAAAAGCATACTGAGACAGAAAAACACAGAGGATTTGCAACGTTTTCTAAATACTCTATCACTTATAGATCAAGGAAAACAGAGGTAATCCTTTTTTTCTTAGAAAGAGTATGTCAAATGCTGCAGCTTGCAAATACCTTGAAATTATGGCAGGCAAATTTAGAGATAATTAAGATACTAGAAGTTTAAAAAGTGAGAACAATGGAAATCACAGCTTGAACTGATATGAAATCCAGTTTTAAAAAACACCTATCTGCTTTTAACAGGTAGGTAATATTCATAAAGATCAAGATATACTGCTAGTTTTGGCTGTATAATCTACTGGGGGATTGTGACAAAGGACTCTAAATTATTTTTATCTTTTGCAGTTTTCCACAGCTGCTCACTTTAGTATGTACTCTCTTTCAAAATCCTAAGGAGCTTCTTGGAGAATAGTTTTGGGTTACAACCAATGTGAAAAAAACATTGTGCTCTCACTGCTGAACTGTATTTCAAGAAAGGAAAAAAAATGCTAATTGTAGTTTAAAAGCTTCTGCTTCTAAAGATCTGTAAAGGTTTTAGAGTTCTTCAGATATTTTGAAACAACAATAGAAACACTGGTTTTAATGATGAAATATGGCTAAACTATAACTACAAAACATTCTCAGTAAGTACTGGTTTTAGTAAACAGGATTTTGAAGAAATACTATTTCTATTTTATACAGGTACGTGATTATTCCAGAGCATCTAGAACTTGAAATACCTCTGCACCCAAAATATTGTAATATAAATTCAGTCACAAATTATTTAATTGCATGTAATTTATGTCAGTGGTGTGAGTCACAAGAGACTGACATGAGCCTAAATGCCTTTGGTGACCAACATGATCCAGGTGACTTGGACTTCTTTCTTCCTTGGTGAGTCATGACAAATACTGTGACATGGAGCTTTTCACTCTTCACAGAGAGTCATGCTGGACAGTTCAACCACTCCACAGTCTATTTAACACTCAGCTTTTATCCTGATTTAATACTGGTAGTGGTTTAGCAGTGGACATTCAGAGAAATGGAGATACTTCAAATTTCTGATACCAAGATACACTTCACTCGCTCCAATCCATCTTCAGTTTCTCTCTACTCCACCTACTATGGATGTTCTAAGGAAAGTCAGACAGAGGGTAGCTCTGTGAACCAGTGCTCTCCTGCAGACCCTGCCCTGCCAGGAGGGTCTCACTTATCATAGGTACTCAGCAATTCCTTTGCTGGACGTCGCAGCATAATGAGATAAACCAACAGAGCTGTCTTAATTAGTGCTTATGAATAGCCTGTCATTCCACATGTGCCAAGCTAAATTAGTATCCAAGTGATTTAGCAAGCCTGGCTCTCTTTGGCGGAAACCAGTTAGACAGCCCTTACAAAAGGCTGCTGCCACCAGAGATGAGGCAGTGGCTCCCAACAGCCAAACACGAGGATAAATTACACTTGACTGTTGTCTTCCACCAGCACTGCTATTGTTTGTAAGGCAAACGGCTGCCCAAAGCATAGGCCCGGATCGCACACTTCCGAGGCATCAGTCACGCCTTCTCTTGTGTTTGCGCTGCAACTGTTGTAGTTTGCGCTCTACTAGAAACAAATAACTGTAGCATGCCAGCTCTGGGCAAAACTATTTCCTAATTACCCTAGAGCACTGGTGTTGGCCTCAGTGTGGACGTACCAGTGTAAAACTGCAGAAAAACTACCCTATGCATCCGGCTTTTCCTACCATTTCTCACAACTGTATATATTTAAACGTTACCGATTTCCATTCAATGCTCATGCATTTATCAGGCAAGATATATATATGTGTATTTCCAACAAAATGTCTTCACCCTCATCTCACAAAAAAGGAAAGGGTGTTCAGAACTAAATACCCGTGAAAATAGAGACCACAGAGGTTAAAACCCACCATTTCAAAGTAAGTATGAAAATCAGTAACCAGATTTTCAGAAAACTTAATCTATGGAGGGGCTAAAATTTAAAAAATCTGGTTAGAAGGTACATACCAAATGTAACATGAGTAGCTGATGACAAAATGAGAAATATGTTGGATAACAAATTATTAAAACTCACCTAAACTAAAGCACATTCTAAATATATTGCAGGTACCCACAAAGTCAGAGAATGGCTTGGAAACAATAGACTGCTTCTACTAAACTGCAGAAAGACTTGGATTTTCCTAACTGATACAACAGACTGCTATTCCTAAAGGATACATGTAGTTAAACAACAGGGTTTTGGTCTGTGGATTGCTACAGTGCAGAAGTGGCAAGGAAGCCTGCTGTCTACTGGCCTAAATTCCCAATGAATTGGGGTTTGCACCTGCAATGGAAAGGATCTAGGAAACTGCACACCAAAAAAAAAAAAAAAAAATAAAAAAAAGGCTTAACTGCAGCCTGCTATACAAAATGCAAAACAGTGAGTCTCACTGAACCTTCACGTGCAGCATGAACAATCTCAGAATTGTGTTGCTCAAACTTTGCAGAAAGAGGTGGTTCCTGCGACAAGGGTCACGCTGGTTTCCTTAAAAGCATTAAAAACAATTAAACAATCACTGATAGTTTGCCTATTATAAAAGGTCTTCACTCAGTCAAAAGGGAATGCAGAAGCATTATGTACTTATTTGAAGACTAAAACACTTCGCAAGAAGCATGATAGACACTAAGGTCTGAAAAGCAAACGGTCACAATTGGATAACTAACTTACCATGCCTAAGTTTTACCATGCCTGATCTGTACTCAGTCTGCTAGAACTGCTGTGGCTCTGTAATTAAAAAATAATAATGTTTTGTTCCGACATTATTTTAAACAAAACTGCCTTAATAAAGTCGGTTTGCAAATTAGGTGTGGACTATGACTCCTGCTCAGAAAGACAGAACCCTTTTATCCAAGCTCCAGTCTAACCCCCACCCCCACATCCACCCATCCCCTTCCTATAGAATTTTCCATATAAAATGCCTTCTGAAAGCTGCATGTGTTGGGAGAAAATGGTTCATCTGCAAACAACCTGGCACAAAACAAACTATGCAAACTTTCCTGAAATGTAAAGCTATCTGTTCCACCAGGGGTATAGCCTGCTGGCATTTTGAAATGAGCACACCGCAAGGCACACTTTGCATGTCTTGGGTAAAAGGATTATTTGCAGAAGTGATCGGAAAAGAGGCAAGTAAGGTCAGTCACTTCTCTGCATACCAGGGCTGTAGCTGCCAGAGGCCACTGCTTAAGCAAACTGGAAACAGAACACCTTGTTATTTTTCCCCTCCTTCATTAATATTCATATGTGAATCCCCTGGGAACTGCCTGAAGTTTCTAGGTTTTACAAAATAGCGCTCACTGGTTCTTATTAGTGTGTGTGTGTAAGCATTAAAGCAGGTGCTTACCAGAAGTCCAGTGCAAGAAGATTGCAGCAATCTTCTCTCCTAATTAGTAAGCATTTTGTGACTCTTGTGTGAATTTTTTATTAATATTCTGCATCTCAAGAGGGAAAGAATCATGTATTCAAACATCAACTCCTAACACTTCACTTTTACTAGAAATGTCAGCATTCTTTTGGAAGCAGATTCACACAGATTTATTGGACATTTACTGCATCTGTGAATTTTTAACAGAAGAGTCCATCTCTAGAGCAACTTCAGAGTGGTATTCCAATAACTTTTCTAGCCATCTGATCTGTGTACTAAAGAACAGTTTTAGGCCCAGGCTCACAAAATTGGGAACTTTTACATTACACAACGATCCTGAGGTGTTTGCATAGAGCTGGTAAGATCATTCTGAGTGCTGGGCACGTTCTGAACCCATTCTTGGTTTGCTGGGTTGTTGCAGCACAGCTCACAGGCTTTGTTGCCTCCCTTCTCCACTAATTATTCCAGCCAAGTTTTATCTGTATGTCCTTATGGTTCAGACCAAACATCCCATGCAATCTAAGTGGACTAAAGAAACACTCCATAAACATAAAGCCAAGAATTAAAATCTTACCAAATGAAAGAGTTGTTATTATTAGTCTAACTACAGTCATGCTAAGATTTATTGTCCAAATCAGCTAATAATTGAGGCTAATTCAATAATTATATAATTAGAACTACTGTGCACATATTACCTATGCCTTTCTCTGGTCTCATGTTCCCCTTTCCACTGGGTTTAAAAGTCAATAAAATCAGGCTTTAGGGAAACCAGGGACTGGCTGTAGTAAGTTGTTAGCATCCTGTTCTTTGCCTTGATTACGGTGCTAATATTTATGATTTCTTTTTCCTCTTTGCCAGGAAAATGATGTGCATTTTCACCTCCTTGCTCAAGGTCTGCTTGGGGTCATTTTTCATGTTTGCTACCAGTCTGTCAATTTTGCTCCTTTCTTGTTGGCTCTTATTGTTCAGTTTTACATTTCACATTACCGCAGGTTATAGGTCTTACCTATATTGCAGGCAAACCACAAAATCTATCAACTCAACTTGTAAGGCTTCATTTCTTTAGTGATCTGTGGTCAACAGTCTGTGGTTTGTGTTGTGATCCTGAGGCCTCTGTTACCATCCTGTGTTTGAATTTTCTTATCTTGTACTTGCATTTGGGAGGCCCAAAACACTGTTTTTTTAACCTACAGCCTTCAAGCTGTGGTTTCCAGATAGCTTAACTAATGTTTTATGAACACAGCCTAACCACCTGTAGCCAACATCTACATGTTTTGGCAAGAACACTGGTATTTTATTAAAATTACTTTATAACTGGGCAGAACACCTCTCATTTCTTAGTTTATTCAAGCATGACCAAAAAAAGCATCGTGAAAGGCTGGCAGGAGAAAGCCCTGTTAGAGGATGCTAAATTAGTTGGGGTTTTTTGTTTGGTTGTTTTGGGGGTTCTTTTGCACACTCCACAAATGACAAATAGAAGCGCAGGCCATGCTGAAATCTGCCTAGATACAGAGTGGACTAGGAAAAAATGTGGTTTTCTCTATCTATAATGATATATTTATGTATCCATTTCTATATCTATATAACTACAGATGACAATAGCTTTCAAGCAAAAGTAACTACGAGGGAGTGTTCCTGGATGTCATTCATAGCAAAACTAGCATAATGGAATAGAAACACAGAGATTCCTAGCCCATCATTGGAAAACATTATTTCTGTGTGTTTGGCATGAGTTTCAACTGTCCCATAGGAGAATTCTTTTCTCATTCCTGTCAGAGACACTACTAGGTGAACTTGCTTAATTAATCCTTCCTTCATTGCTGTGCCAGTGCTACACTACTCTTTCAATATTACCCTTGAGATGTGCAGGAAAAGAAGGAGCTCTAGAACTGTGAGTTTCAATTCCTTTCACTTCAGTTACCTAGAAAGGTGTTGGTGAATGGACATATGGGAAGTATGTTAAGCTAAAGAGCTGTGAATTTTGGATAGTTTTGAAAAAAACTACTGTTAAGTGGGAACAGCTGCTTTGCATGGAACTAACAGATCAGCTACTGTAACAAGAGAAAGTCATCTTCCCATTTAATAGAGGTGGCAAGCAGAACCAAAAATCTTTGCCTTCAACTTTTTAGATTGTATTTTTCATCACTTTATTTCTGCAGTTTCTGTAACCCATTAGTAAGCACTGGAGCATTTTTAGGTTCCACTGGAAAGTTGGCAGCTCAGAGGGGACATACCAAGGACAGATGCTGGCACTGAAGATGCCTATTTTACTTGATACACTGGGCATCGTTTAAATGGGAACTGTTTTATCAGTCACTATATTATAGAGACAAAATTCAGGAAAGGAATCTGCTTTTGCAAGGAAAAAGCTCTTGTAAACCAATCACTGATTTGAAAATATAGCCAAAGCTCAGAAGGAGGAATTTCCTGCAGCTGTGAAAAAAAAACCAAACCCCAACTGGCTACTGGGTAAAGAATCTAGCCTTGATTCTTACTTAGTCAGTAGCAAAATTCCTGCCAATTTTGATGACAGTAAGACTGTAACTTTTAGGGGTTAAAAAGCAGCATATTATATATAAAATTATATATGTGTATATACATATATTTAATAAAAGAAAAACATTCAATCTGGAATAATTATCATCTCCCTAATAAGGGGTTCAAATTACAGCAATCCTGACTCAAACTCTCATATGTTAAAAAAAACAGATAAAGAAAGAATTATGGATTTCATTGCATTTGGCTGTTCCTTGTAAAACCAAAGTCCTGGCCACTCAGCTTGGGCACAAGTGATCCCACAAAGGATGGTATGTTTTGTAAGAAGTTGGGAGACTGTCCAAGGGTTGTCAGCCAAAATCTCCCTTCCCTACTGTTATATAATGTGCCATTTAGCATCTGAGTGCTCCAACTGCTCATACAGTTCCCAAATGGAATCAGTCCTTACTCAGATAAAGTCCCTTGAAGGTAAATAAAACTTTCCCTCTGTAATGATGTGCTTGGGGCTCTCCATTAGCAGAAGAGACAACATGTTGCTCTCTACATGTACCTGAAAGAAGGTTGTAGCAAGGTGGGGATTGGTCTCTTCTCCCAGGCAACAAGTGATAGAATGAGAGAACACAGGAACAAGCTGTGGCAGGGGAGTTTCCACTTGGACATCAGAAAGAATTTCTTGACTGGAAGGGAGGTCAGGCATTGGAATGGGCTGCCCAGGGAGGTAGTGGAGTCACCATGCCAGGAGATGTACAAGAAACGAGTGGACATGCCACTTAGTCCTCTGGTCTAGCTGACAAGGCTGTGATCAGTTTAAGGTTGGACTCAATAATCCTGGAGGTCTTTCCAACAATAATGATGCCATGATTCAATGTCAGTGTACACACAGAAGTACAATGCTTTATCATGAATGTACCACACTGCTGTGGTTTGAAAGCAAAACAAATGAGAGGCTCCAAGTCAGAGATATAATTTAATAAGAAGAAAGGTAAAAAGGTAAAAATAAAATAAAATAAATGCAATAACACAAAGGATCACTGACAGAGTCAGTATACAACCTGAGCAGGATGGTGGAAGCAGTCCAGGTGAAGTGCTCTTCCTGAAGCAGTGATCCTGTAGAAAGGTCTGGTAGCTCTGGTCCTCTGGGAATCCAGTGGGTAAGTGCTCTTGCACTGTCCCACATCCCAGCTTACATCCAGGTG
>VWZU01012524.1:1975608-1997123 GCA_013397095.1 Sterrhoptilus dennistouni
GGGGCGCCCCCGGGTTCCCCCAAATCTGAGAGATTTAGCAGAGGTTTTTCCACTAGAATGGACTAAAAAAAAAAAAAAGTAAATTAAATTGGGATTAAAAGGTGCTGTAAAAGGTTCATGCTATTTCACTGAAAAGGAATTATTGTTTTGATGGAATAAAAAGGTCAGAAGGTACACAAGAACATGATTTTGTTTTTTTTTTTCTTTTCCGCGTGGAAGTGAAAACCAGTTTGTTATTAAATGCGCCAAACAGCACTCCGAGGTTATAAAGGTGGCGTGAACATACTTTAACCACCTTTCCCCTGCTGTTCTCATTGTATTAGTATGATCGTATTAGTATTAGTATGATCTAGTACTAGTATTAGTATGATCGCCTAGAAATCCTGTAGGTATGGGGGGGGAGGGTGTGTGCACAGCTAAGCCAATGAAATATCGTCTATGCCATCAAACTTACGGCCTAAAATGATGCACAACCAGTACAGATGGTTCGTGTCCTGCTGAGTTAATATGTGGATAATGTCTGGAAAGTCCTGTTGAAAAGAGTCTTCCATAAAGCAGAAGGTTTCGGGACTCTGGGCTTGCACAGTGCTGTTCTTCTTGTGCCATTGATAAACAAAACCAAAAAAAATTCCCATTCTGTTCTAAGATCACTTTACACTTTCACAAAGGTGGCAGTTCACAGGAAACAGTGTATCTGTTTAAATACAGATGAGATTTGAGGGGGGGAAAACCCAATACAAATTCAGTTATACACACCTGCATCTTTCTACAGAAGATGATGAAATTATTATGTATTAGGTTTGGTTGGCAAAAGCTATATGTAAGGAACAGGCTGACTTGACATTTTGAGCTGAATATGTCTGTGATTCAGCAGTGCTGGAGTAAAGAAGTTTGGAGACCTTGGGGAGTGGTGCAGCAGAAAAAGAGGAGAGAATTATGAATGTATGGTAACTGAAGCTAAATGAAATATACCACATATACCCAGGACATAGTTGTGCTCCCACAAGAATATGAATCTGAAGGATGTTTACAAGAGATATGTACTAATATGATCAATGCTGTCTCTCAGCTTGTTGTATCCATGTTCTGCTTATTAGTTATAGGGTAAAATTTAAGGAAAAATGCGAGCTGAAGGTTTTAACTCAATACCAGTGAAAAACTGTATTTTTTCAATTTATTTTTCTGTGCAAAGCTGCAGAGTAACAATATTTCTATTGCTTTTCAGCTATGAGAAACCTCCCCCTGGGCTAATTAAGGTTGGTAATAGCAGTAATTTTTTAGGATTATGAGGTATTTTCACAAAACATGTTCTTTAAGTGTTTAAGTGTCTGTGTTACCTACATAAATTACAGAGAGAAGTAAGTGCTTCCCAGGAAACACTCAGAGAATCATTACAAGCTGACCATGTTGTCTTGGTGATCCAGAGTGAAATGCCCAGAATCAGATAGAAGGAGACCAGGTCTTTCATCATCTCCCTGCACACTTTGTGCAGTATTTAATAGTGTGGATAGAGGGGAGCTGTTTATGGAAAGCAGATTTTCTGTTTGAATGACATCTTTTCAGGATTCTTCACTATTGCTTAGGCCAAAATAATTCTTTCATCTTGATCATTATTTTTGCCAAATTTATATACCTAAGCCATAATGTAATGCTTTTAGCCTGAAAAATAACTACTCGGTGTTGTAAAGGCTTTCCTGTAATTGTTATGTCTTCCTAGCAGGAAGAGGATAACAAAGTCTCTGCTCTGTGTTAAGTTTTCATTTCTGTTATTTATTTAAATAAATTACTAAAATGGATGGGAAGGAATGAAATTCCTGGGCAGCAAAGTTCTGGCTGCAAAATTCAAGGGTGAGAAAAAAAGAAAAGGTCAAGTATTTTAGATCTTTGTGTGTTACAAGGTAAAAAGGTAATGGGGGAAATTTGTTTCCTGTTAAGTAAAGGTCTGTACACTTGAAGTATTAATTCTTGAAAAGTTAAAAAAAGGGAAGTTATTTTTTTTCCTTATCTTTCCTCTTGTTTTTTTAGGAGAATGAAACAAAACCAGAAGACTGCATACCTGATGTACCAGGCAATGAAAGCGCACGAGAGTTCCTGGCACATGCCCCAACAAAAGGGCTTTGGATGCCTTTGGGAAAAGAAGTTAAAGTTATGCAGTGTAAGGCTGAAAATATTCCAGATGTCATTGGACCCTCATATATCCATCCATTTATGCTGGGGGAGGGCAGAATGTCTGGTGGACAGATGATGAAGTCCAGGTAGATTGACATCATATTGATAAAGAAGCAACCAGTATCTTGAAGGCTGTAAAGCCTTGTATTTTATGGACATTACATTTAGCAACATACTAGTTGTATCTCTCTGTTTCTTCCAACAGATTGAAAATATTTTGTAGAAATGTCGTTTTGGCTTTTTATGCTTCTCTCTGTCTCAGAGGTGCAATTCACTGCTGGTTTTTTTTGTTGTTTTTTTTTTTTAAGGTTGGAGGTGTAAACGTTATGGACACAGAACAGGAGATAAGGAATGCCCATTCTTTATTAAAGGCAATCAGAAATTGGAACAATTTAGAGTAGTGAGTACCAATATTGTACCAATACTGTTTGTATTTTTTAGTACTGATAATGTATAATCCTGCAACTGAAGATAAGCCTGTTAGATGATGCTTTATTAAGGACTTTTCCTCTGTCTCTAGTATAATACAGATGCTGAAAATCTCCTAATAAAGAAAAAGCTACAGATGTGGTTGGATGTTTGACTACTTTGCAGAAAATCTACTCTTCAAGAGGAAAATTACTAATTTTTACATATAAATTTGAAATCTTCAAGAACCTGTTTCAACCATTGTATTTTTTTTTGTGATTAAAATGTCAACATAACAAAAAATGTTTAGTCAAGCTTGAGCTGCCCACATTGCAGCTGCCTCAAGCCTTCTGCTGTTGCTGTGAACAACCACATCATGAATGCTGTCGTGTAGGTCTGTAATCCAGTCACTGTCTCCAAGTCTGATCTCTTGCTACATGAAGCTACATCTCAGTTCTGCGGATTCTTCCTGTGTGATCTCTTTAACTATTTCTGTTGCTGTGCATCATTAACCTATATTTCAAGCTGTCATCACTTCATGTCTTATGTCCTCATTTCTATCCTTGAAAAATGTAATCTTGGCTTAGTCTGTCCACATTCTGGATTCGTACTGATGGTATGCAACTGCAAAAAGTATTTTTAGCCCTTTCCCATGACCAGATTGTCTCTGTTCTTCATTTTCCCTTGGGCTGCTTTGTTGCATCAAACTCCTGTTGTACATCCAAGGCCCTTCATAGTGCATTCCCAACATCTTTCATTTGCTTCTGACATTTCAGTTCCTGCCGCTGGTCAGCATCTGCTGTCTCTCCTCTCTGTTGGACTTGTTTGCTTAATCTTCCAACAGAAATGAACACCCCACCTTCTTTCTGCATTCTTGCATGGCATGAACCCACCTTAAATGTCTGAAAGTTTATTTGCTGTCTTCCTTCACAGCTATCTTTTGCTGCAATGCTCATTTGATTTGATTTAAGAACCAGTAATGGTAGTGCATAGCATAATAAGACAACTCCAACTTCATTATCCATGTGTCTTACATTTCTTGCTCCTGTATTCCTCTTTGTTCATATCTAAATTTTTTAAATGGACCATAAGGGTAAGGCTCATTATTTTGAACTTGAGTATTCCATCTGTGTCTTGCTATTCCCACAGATGGTGTATGGGATTCTCATAGTTGGCTGTGACTGGAGTGGTAGGGGACCTAAGGAGAGTCCCCTTCTTTGGAGATGTAGCTAGATAACCTTTCTCTAAAGCAAATACACCAGCTTAGGTGAACAGTGCTGAGTCTGACAGTGAATTAAGAGCTTGCTAAGCATATTCCATCTTTTGATAAAAGCCTCTTGCATTTGGTTGCTTTGGTTTATTGTTTTAGGAAATAAAACCATTGGTGATAACATTGTATTTCCTGTTTTCAATTTTAAAGGCACATGAAGATCCAATGTATGATATAATAAGGGAAAATAAGCGTCATGAAAAAGAAAAGAGGTGAGTGTGTCTGTAGTAAACTGCCCTTCCAATTTAGTTTTTATTTTGGTAATACAGCACTAATGTATAGGTGACCTTTTTATAGAAGGTTACTTTTAGCTCAGAACATTTTTTAATGGCATTTCTTTATGTTGACAGACTAATGCATTTGTACTTTCTAAATAATCACTCTTTAGTACTTCCAGTCACTTTAATTCTTTAACTTCTGTATTTTCCCCAAAATAAAGTTTAAAGAGCAGCTGTATGTATTTATGCCATAATATTCCAGTACTTAGGTGTGGTTTTGGTTTTAGGCCTGAAAAAATGGTTTGATGTTTTTTTCTTTTCACTGACTTCACTGAGATGTTCTCTAAAATTTGCTTTGTCAGAATGCTTTCAGTAGGCATGAAGGGGGGGTTAAAAAGCTAGTTCTAGACACCTGATATTGCTGCTTTTGTGAGGTCATTATTTAGTATATAAAGTGGCAGTTTTTGATGCTTTCTTGCTTGAGCTGCTTCAGTTGGATAATTGAACAAACTATAGGTAGCCCATAGAGCAGCACTCTTGGAGAGAAATCCTTGAAGGGGATACAGAAGACAACAATAAAATAAGCAAATACTTTGTACCTGTTTGCCAGTAATCCTTGAAAGTTCAAAGGAAGAGTGCCTTTCAAAAATACTTCTCCATCCAGAGTAGAGCCTACTCCATCAGCTTTGCTGACATCCTCTCTGTATCAGCAGGGCAGTGAATGTCATAATATCCTAATCCCAGTATGCCTCTGTAGGGATAAGCATAGAATTTATCACCAGGTGGGCTGGTGATAGCTGTTGCCTTATTATTTGCACAGATAAATAAGCTAATAAGCTGGTCTATCTTTCCTATCCAATGGGATGGGAAGTCCCTGAAAGCAGAACATCTGCTTGTCTCAAAGGAGTTGCTTTTATTGTCTGTAACAAGAGTGTAATTAAGCAAAAGAGGAAGTGTTCCCCTGCCCTTTGCATGCAGCTTCCATTCCTCAAGCCAGGAAGGAAAGATGAAAGCTAGGATAAATTACTAGAGGTAGAGAAGAGCTAGAAAGGATTCTCATTCACATATTTTAAACTCAGGATACAGCAACTGAAGCAGCTCCTGGAGGACTCTACCTCAGAATCTGATAGCAGTGATGACAGTGATGAGGATGATGAAGATGGCAGCAGCTCCACTTCCTCAGAACATAAACACAAGAAGAAAAAGAGAAAAAAGGAAAAGAAAAAGAAAGAAAAGAAGAAGAAGAAGAAGAGGAAGCATAAATCATCCAAATCTAATGACAAGTCAGAATCTGACTGACAGCAGTCACCTGCTACATGGTCATTGACCTCTCTACTTGTGAACTGCAAGGAAAGATCCAAAGAAGGAGGAGGAAAACACCAGAAAGGGCTTTATTAAACTTGGAACATACATGTGTATGCATACAGCATCCTACACTGGCATCCTCTTCTAGCCCTCTGCAGTCAGAAAGAAGAAAGCTGCATTAAATCATATCTTTGTGCTATAAAACCCATGCTGAGAGTCCTCCAGCTTGGTCAGATGGGGCCTCTGCATTGCTGCCCGTGACCAGCAGCAGAAAGCAGCGACCACCAAGGGATCACCAACAAACCTGCAGCATTAGCAGACTCTCTGTTGAAGTGTCTTTACTCCATGAAGTTATTTTATTACATACAAAGCCTCACTGTAACAGGACTGCAGTTTGCACCGTGCAGAGCACTGAGAGTTCCCTTACAGTGCTTATAATGAGCAGGTTGTACTGTATTTTCTTCTCATGCGTGCTGAAATTGTATACTTATCCTAATATTGGCAGCTAGGGAAATAAAGATTGCTGCAGGGGAAAAAAGGTAATCAAGGGGATTTACTTTAAGACAAATTTGCAGCATCAGCAAGACTTGATTTTTTTTGTGTGTGTGTGTAACAAAATCTCAATATCGTCACCATTAATACACAGTTCTGAAACATCTAAAGTGAAACACCTGCAGTGTCTAAACCATAGAAGTGGGAGCCAAGTGTATGGATGTTAGATATTCAACTTAACTGTAAAGAGGTAGTGGGTTTAGTAATTTAAAAAGGGGGAGTTTTGCATAACAAAAAAAATTAATTTCTGCATATTCTTTAATCTCAGTTGTTCTGATACAAGTTGAGGAAAGTTTCTTTTTTAAAAGGCTTGGGGGTAATAAATTTCCACTTACTTTTTATGTTTACTAGATTTGATGAGGTAACATTTTTTGTTGAATCATCCCTCAAGAACATAAATGTGTAAGGCTCTCAAAATAGTTTTCAACTATATGCCTGAAGCCACAGAGCAATAGTAAAGAACTTGTAAGCAGGAAGAAGAGAAAGTTCTGTGTACTTAGTAGACCTCACGTACTGACCACACTTTTCTTTTAAATAATCTTGTAGACTCAACCAGGGAGACGGAAATAGCTATAAACAGCAATACAGTAACCAACTGTCTTTGAAACCTCAAGGTACATTAGTACAGAGCTGTGACTTGAGGGACTAGATGAGGGATATTGATACTGTGCAAAAGAAAAGAGAAAAGTAGATTTGCTTTGAAAGAACTTTTATAGAATTTAGTCTCTGTGGGTATGCTAAGATTGAAAAAAACCTCACATGATAAAGCTCTAATACAGTAGATTGAACATTAACAGTAAAGCCAAGGAACCATAGACTAAAATGCATATAAGGTTTTTTTTTCCTTCAAAACTTCGGAAGAGAGGACAAGGGAAAGTATAAATTAAAATGTTTTTTCTCCCTCCTAAATGTCTAAGAGTGATTTAGTAAAAATAATCCCCTATTCCTTGCCAGTCATTCACAATGTTCTGAGAAAAAACAAGATAAGCAAGGCCTACTTACAAAAAGTTTGTGCATCACATTCCCAGAGCTTGAAGGTGGAGTTGTATTTTCACTTGTATTTAGCAAATCTCCCTGCGATGGGATTTACTGGTGACTCATGGTAGTTCACTATATCAGCAGCATCATAAAATTCTAAGGCCCTTGCTCTTTCACCAGAAAAGGATTTAACAGCTGAAATAGCATGGGGAGATCTATAATGGACTGGTTCTCTTGGCCAGGTTGGACAGGGCACTAAGTAACCTGGGCTAGTGGAGTGTGGCCCTGTGTGTGGGCAGGGGATTGAAACTAGATGATCTTTACAGCCCCTTCCAACCCAAACCATTCTAGGATTCTTGTATTGCCACACTTGGTGCTGAGATGAATGCATTTACAGATTACTGAACAGATGATGGAAGCCTGATACTCACCTGATGCACTCAAAGAGAACTCTCACTCAGGCTTGTCTAGAGCAGAGCTAACTGAAGATCTCTTCAGTTTCTTCAGCTTTTGTCATTTAAGATTGCTCTGAAGCTTAGTTTAATAATAAAAAAAAATCAGTTTTTCCTTTGCAATCTCCTTCCTTGTTAATGGAACTCTCTCTTTGTATCTATCAGGGTTTATTATTTCAACAATTAAGAAAAATACATTAGGAGACCATATCTAACTTGTATCAAATCTAATTTAAATGTTTGGGATGCCAAATCACTTTTTATGCCTGACTAAAGGTCTGTTACATCAGTATAAGTATCAGTAGAAGATGCCTCCACAGCAGAGCAGTGCAAGTTCTGATCTTATTTCTGTTATTTCACTTAAATGTTTTCTCAGCCTCTACTGATGAGAGTACCTGTGGTGCAAATACTTAGAATCATGGGTTAAATCTTAGTATTTAGTGGCCTTGGATATGTATTTCCTTTTATATCTGCTCAGTGTTTATAGACCTTGCCCTTTTCCTCAGCAGTTAATTCTTCTTCATTATTTATTAATTAGCAATTGGCTTTCACGCTGCTTTGTACTAGTTTAATTTCACACACCTTTAATCTTACACTGGAAGGTATGTGAATAACTAATTCCTGTTTGTTCTCCCTATATAATTTCCAGTTTTATAAGTCCCTGTCATATTCCATGTAGATCTTCACTGCAACTCATAAAAGTAGCATTTCAAAATTTAACAGTTTCAACAGACTAAGATTTATAGGAGCACTTTTAGCAGCCAGGGCTAGAGTGCTGAGAAGCATGATTCAAGTCATCATTTGGCATTTAAACAGTGCCAAAGCTGTCACTTAAGATAAGTCTTTTAAAAATGTGTAGACTAGAGATAAATACCAACACCCCTTTAGATTAATGAAAAGTAATTCCATGTAGAAGTAAACCCAGAAAGCAGAATAGAAAGTTATAGTCTTGAAAGACTGACTAGCCTTATTTTTTAAATCAAAACCATTTAATGTTTTAGTTCAAAAAAACTTTTTTTTTCTGGGCTTCTTTGTAGACATGTATTTCCATTTGAATGTTCTGTTGAAGCCCAAGTGATAGTAATAACATAATTATATAGTCCCGTGAAACTAAATAGGTGTAAAATGCAGCTAAAACAAACTTCAAAGGCAATACAGCTTCCCAGGTCTTTTATCTTAATACTCTGCACCTTTTTTGTCAAAAGGTATTTCAGGTAAAATACAGATGTTTTCCTTATTTCTTTGACCATTCAATTAGTTGGGGTTTATAGTCTTTTTGAGTGAGACAGGCAGTGGCAGCAAGTCAGAGAAAGCTACAGACTCTAAAAAAAGAATTAATTTGTTTTTCCTTGGTATGCCTTCAGTTAGCATGCCATGAGTGTTATGGGCTTTTGGGGTTTGGCGTTTTTTTGCCATTGGCTCTGATCTTCCTTTGTTTGATTTTAATAGAAAGACCTGTAGTTAATATTGTCCAGTATAAGGCAGAACTCCAGACATTGTAAAAGGGAAAAAACAATTATGCCAGCCAGGTGCTACCAAACTGAAAATTAAAACACAGAATTAATACCTGGCAAACCAGCAGAACCCACAGCTCCACAGCAGTAGTAACACCACACCCACTTTGCAACAGAGGTTTCAGTTCGCTACAAATAATGATTTAGAAATCCTGAGCCACAGACAGTAAGTCTGTCCAAACAATGCTCTCAGTATGGCAGTCCCAGAGGCCTCTATGGTTCGTTGCTGGTGTGCCAAGCAGCAAATAGATTCTTCAGCTGCCTTTCAGGAGATGGTGCAGGAAGCATGTGAAGACTTCCAAGGCAATGCAGTACTGCGACAGTTACAAGCCCGCAGCACTGCCAGCTCTGCAGTGAGTCACTGGGCAGTCGGTCTGGCTGCAGTGGGAACAAAAGCTGACACGTATGTGCATCTGCAAAACTAAATATCACTGTGCCTTAGTTACCTGGCTGAATAAAAAGAGCCTGGGCTTGAACTCACAGCCTTTTAAATGCAGTTTGTACTTCACAGCCTTTGTGAAGCATGACCATTTTATCCACTGGAACATTAGATTCAGCTGCAAACCAGTTAAGATGCAATCCAAAAATTGCCCATGCTGCTGAATGGGAAAATAGCCAAGTAGAAGATTTAGTGTTAATGTCTACTGTTAGAGTAGAATACGCTGCATCTAACCTTACCAAAGAATTATTTCTTGAACACTGAAGCATTCATGCATATTACTTTAAGTATTGGGCATAGCATGGGTATAGTACAAGATATAACCAGTTTAAAATAGCATTTGTTTTCAGACAAAGAGCTGTCTAAACTCTCCTAACTGCTGCTCCCTCAAGCCCTCTCAGGAGCATTCACCAGGGCCTAAATTGCTTCTTGCATCTGAGTAGAAATCACACTGAGTAGTGCAAGACCTGTAAAAGGATGACCAGCATGATCATTTGGAGTACCTGTCAAGTATTAGCCATTCCTAGAAGTAAGAAATGCCATCTGATTGTGAGATCATGAATATTCCTTTATCAGGTAAGCAGCAAAAGATACAACTAAGGCTATCAGCAGAAATGGGTGTTAAAAAGCTCCATGCTTGAATTCCTCATTTTATTCCTTGAGGTTCTGCTGCAGAGATTTTGTGCAGCACAGAAGCCAAATAAGTATTTTTATTGCATTTATTTTCTTTCATTGCTTGAGGTAAAAAGGAATTGAAACCTTGTCATGACAATGACTTCTTTCCCCTAACAGCTTGTGGTAAAGGCTGTTGCTATAGCAGAGCTTTAACTATTAAGCAGGGGGTATTAAAAATAATCAGTACTCCTCACTAAGAGAGAAAACAGCATAACTTCAGCTACAGGTCAAACTAGTAATAGGGCACAAAACCTTAACACAGTCACAGGGAAATGCTGCTTTTATCCATGTAGGTTACTCTAGGGCACAGACAGAATAAACATGAGAGAGAAGGCAAAAGATAAGTTCTGTCTGTCCATTCACCCCACCCTTTTTTAAGGAAAACCAGATGCTTGTTTTGTTGGTTTGTTTTTTGGTTGGTTTTTTTTGTTTGTTTGTTTTGTTTCCCTATCTTCTTCAGCGACACTATCACTTTATTTGGGAATCATTCAAGATTGGCAATACCATATTTATTCTTCTCACACAGTGATAATAGCCTTCATAAACATGGGGAAAAAAACTACATATCTTTGAGCCATCCACCTCATCTAGATCAGTCTGTTACCATTATTCATAAGACAGCTCAGCACAGACCTAGTTTTATCATCTTAGTTCTATAAAAAGACTTCCAGGGACAGTATCAACTGTAAGTCATAGAAGTCATCAGTAAGAAGTCAGAAAACAGGGCACACCACTAAAAACTTCTGGTTTACCTTTCAGATCTATCTCTCCAGCTCAGGGTCTCCATAAAGAACTCAAAAAACTCCAGAGAAAAAGGGGAGGAGAGGAAAGCATCACAACTCCATGCTTTAGTTTTAGTCTTCAATCATGAGAGTAAGAGCTGAGGAACTGCCTTAAAACTTTAAAACAGCATTTGACTTCTTACAGCAGTAACTATATTCCTTTACATTTTGACAAAAACAAATCCAGCTGATAGAAAAGAATCCTGTAGTTATGTGCACATCATATGACTATGAGATGGCATGGCTCCACAATCCAGCAGAGTTTAGGAACAGGGCAGCAATAACTGTCATGCCATAATAGCAGTTGTGCACATACATGGCCATCTCAAGGTTTTTTGCTACTGTGTAAAGATGGAACACAAGAAGTCTCAAAGTGCAATTCTATGAAATTTATTATTTAAATAGTGCATGTGCTAGTTATAAAAAGGTGACTTTGGTGTTAAATACTTCATTCCATTTTAATTGTGTCCTCAGTCTTTACGGTGTCACTTCTTGCCCTTTTAGAGTGAACAGCAACTTACAAAATATACAAGAGAATAATGATCAAATCTTGGATTTATACAAAACAAATCTTTGGTATTTGCCCCCCCACTTCTGCCCCAATATTTGCAATTATCTTTTCTTAGAGAGAGACTTCCTTGTTCCATGCCCTAAAAGTAAAAAAGAAAAAAAAGTTAAGGTACATATATATTCCACTTCCAAACTATGGCAATTTGTCTCTAAGGAAAGACTAGATATCAGTGATTGCCTTTTCCTATTGCAGGCACCTATGGTTGATATTAGAAGTATGTACTCAACATCCCAGCAGGTATTTAAATGTTCACAAGTGGTGTTGGACTTCAGAATATCCTAGAGTTCCATATGAAGCTCATATCACACTCTCAGTGTGCTCTTATAACTACATTGTTGAATGTATCCAAGAAATATCAACTATATCTGGGAAAAATAGAAGAAGTATTTTGGGATTATGCAAGTTTCCTGGATGCTTTTACTAAAAGCTGATCAGAAATTAAAGGTTTAAGGCCAACGTTCAAACAATCTGGCTTCAGGACTGACGCTGATTCTTACTAGGAAGACGCTTCAGCCTAAGTTTCTTTCCAATCTCCCTTAAACTTCCACGATGAAAGTCTAATCCATTGTCTAATATATGAGAGAGACTATCTTTGACTCATGTAATTCCTGATGGAATATTTGAGTCCTTTTCCAGAAGGAAATCTCATCTTTTAGGTAGTTTCTTGTATCTACTGACCCTTTTCAATTTATAACCTTTTCAGACTCTAACACAAATGTACAAAAGCATATTTATTGCTGAATCTACTTCATTCTGATTTTTCTCTCCATTGTTTTTCCCTGTCTTCTTGCAAAATAGCCAGAAGTTCCTACTCCATAAAGTTGGAGATCTTAAGAATCCTCTATATGCATTTGTTTTGTATCAAATTACAAATCATTTGGGCTAAGACAGATGAGCAGCTTAAATAAAAGCATATACTGCAAAATGACACAGGACCCAGCACTTTAAAAAGACAGTACAACGTCTGAAGAGCAACTAGACTAAAACAGCAGGTTTCGGTGTGGATTTCCTCCACCATCCTTACATTAAACAAATAAGGAACCTAACCTGGTCAAAGCTACACTGGCATTCATAGCAAGGTGATTAAGTGCTCAAAGTTTAGCTTGCTTCCCCCCCACCACCTTGTCTGCATTTGCTATTATTTCACAAACTATCCAACATCCCTGCAGTTCAAATCAAGAAAGATTAGTCCCCAAGATAGAAAAAATGCTTGTAACAGTCATTTTTGTAGCTTGTCACTGTATACCAACCTTTGTGTACACTGTGTTTAGGCAGCTCCCACATTTCTACTTCTTCCACCTCATGTCTCATGGCTCGACGTTTTGAAGGTGGCTTGCCCATTCTTTTCTTCTTTGGTTTAACCAAAGGTGGGCACACTAAATAAGAAGGTAAAAAATGTGTTATTTCTCCAGTGCATAGTCTCAAGGCAAATTTAACCTTGACTTTCACCAGCTGGTCTGTGATGTTCTTTCTCCCTCCCTTTTTTGTACCCATTTTAGTAGCAGATAAAATTGACACTACAAGTATCAAGCAAGTCTTATGCATTTACAAGATTTAATCACTGTCTAACCATAATTCTGGATGTATTGTATTTTGGGTCATAATTTGGATAGGTGTTAATGTGGTAAAAAAGGAATCTAGTGCATTGGATAATTCTGCTCTAGTTCACTGTTCAAGTGCTCAAGTCTAGTTGGTGCTGTCCAAGTGACCCAATTCACCCACTCTTTAATAAACTTCAGACCTGTGAAGTAATGCACTACAACTACACTGAAGTCAAATTTAGCATATGACATTACTGCTAAAGCAGTAATATATACTTGCAGGGCACTTTAATTTGAAAAAGCAAATACTAATAATATAGCAAACATTTTTAAAGAGGATGTAATTTTAATGGCACTTCTAAGGCATCCATTGGCACAAGCAGGGTTTGGAAACCACCAATTTCTGCTTCCTAACACTGAATGTGATGACTTCTTCAAACTACCTGGGCTGGTAAAAGGGGAAGAACAAGCAAGGAATAGACCAAACATCCTCAGTTTGCTGCACCATCTATGAATTCAAAGATGTGGAAGAAGCATGCTGAAAGTTAAAGGTAACAGCTATTTTAGAACTATTACCATATTTTATACATTGTTATAGAGGAGCCAAGAACAACGCTGCTAAAGTAAAACATTTTCAACTTTTATAGAGCATTCTAGCATTAAAAAAACCAAAACCCTAAAACACTGAAGTCTGCAGATAGAAAGCCTCCAATGCAAGAGGCAAATAATCCCAAACACCAGAATGCTCAAGCAGGAAAGCAATGCAGAGAAAGAATTCTAAGGAATACACTCTGTCTAGTTGGCTGTTTATAGAGGAAAACTGATACATATTATCAGTGAAATGGAGAGAAGCAAATCAGTCTGTTCTGGAGATAGCCTCACATCCCATAATTTGATAGACTGATCCTGAGTTACTTGAAATACCTGACCCAGGAGAGTGGCAATACCTACACTGCAGCAAATTCTATACCTGTTCTGACAGCACCTACACTCAAACACCCTTGAAAAGTATCCAAACCAGACCTGAACTCCAAGTAAAACAACATTAACTATAAAGAAGAAAAACCAAAACATTCTGCTTCATGAGTTAAGAAACTATCTAAGCTTTTACTTTGTTAAAATAACTGATTCCTTCATCTTTTCCTTAACTAGATGACAATGATTTGCACTCAATCATTCTTTAGCAGTGTCAGGGCAACTGTTAGTCCATGCTAGTTTTTCTGAGCATTGGCATATGAAGCTATCACATAGAACTCCCTATATGTTTTACTGATCAAAATTAGGGGCTACCACTCCATTTGCTATCAAGAGCATTATCTGGATAAAGAATTAATATTACAGTTTACAGCAGTAACAACTTTGCACAAATAAAGGCTTTGCTTTGGCCACATCAAAGCATTTAATGCTTTGATTTTCTGTAATACCTTTAAAAAAACCCTCAGAAGTAGCTCTGATGCAGACTTATTACCCTGTTTCAGTTTGAGAAGGTCATAAATATATCCAAGATATACTAACTGACAAGCATTTCATCAATATCAAAGCAACAAAGATTAGTTTTATTATTTTCAAATCTTGTACAATTATCACATGCTTGCTATTGCTTCATATCATGCACTTTTGAATGTTCCTTAAGAACAAAAACACACAGGGAAAGTTGTACCTTGTTCTTTGCTCTTTGCTGGAGGTGAGAAACCACCACGTATTTGGCTGGTAAATCTGGGTTTAGCACCACTTCTAATCCAGTACTCTTCAGGTGGTATCCCCATGTTCTCCCTTAACAGCCTTCCTAATTGAAAAACAAACAAACAAAAAAAAAATGTCAGTATTTAGTCTTAGTAATTAAGGCTGGGGTACTGTTTGATCCACAAGCCAGAATGCAAAGTCAGCTACTGGATCTGATTGTAGGAGTCTGTTGAAATAGACAGTTTTCTGGAGACCACACTTAAAAATTACAAGACACATTACAGATTTTGAACAAAGAAAATAAAGTTTAAGAATACTAAACCTGGTATTAGAAGTAAATCACTCTGTTTTGGTTGTTTTCCACAATGCAAGACTTGTACTGTATTAAACCACAGCAACCTACTGAAGTGACCACATAACCAGTTGCAAACTGATAACTCTTCTAATTCTCAGTTTAGATTAATCCAATTGCTAAGAATATCTTTTGATTAAATAAGTACCTTTGATTAAATAATTAATTAAATATTTTCCAGGTCAAATTTAATACAGTTTCACACCAATTTTCTGAAAATACAAAACTTTGTTTTGCTAAAAGGAGAGCAGCAGCTACAATTAAAAAAAATTTGACTCCTCTACTGCAGGAAAGTTACACAAGGTATGTCCACCAGATTATAATGAATTAACTAACATTAATTCTGTTTAATGCACCCAACATTATTCTGTGATAGAAGAGTCAGACTGTATAAACTTAAATGCAGAGCTTCTAAGATAATAAGCAACAGTAAATACATAATCCAAATTATCTTAAGCTTTACAAATTAATAAATTGCTGCTAATGCCAGAGTTAAATATAGCAAATCTAACACAAAGGAGAGTTTCTGCATTATTCTCTGCTGTTCATGAAAATGCAGAGTCCTTATTCAATAGGTTAAAAAGTTGCAGCAAACTTCCTCTGCTTCAGAAAAAGTAGTCTGCAGGACTTCTGGCTCTTGGCCAAATTTGAAGCTAGAACATGCTCTAATCTTCCCAACTAGTTTAAGCTACAATTTGAAACTGCAATTAGGTGTTCTTTGTGTATGCTACTAATCAGCACTTTGTCCTCAGCAATTAGCTCACCTCCCAAGAATTTCCGTAGCATTCTCTGGTGTTCAAGTCCTTCTCTTCTTGTCATAGGCCTCTTTCTTCCATAATACCCATAGTCACTGTATACAGCTTCATCTTGTTCTCTCTTCTTTGGCTTGTAAACTACACCAATGCTTTCAACAAGCCCACGCCTAATTTTTGTTTTCTCTTGAGCAGGCCAGCTAATTAATTCCGCTGGTACAGCATTTTTAGGTGGTTTCCAAAGCACTCTCTGGCCAACTTGGTAGAAATTTCCCTTACTTGGCCTCAAGATGCCATATGGGGGGGCTTCTTGAAAGAAATACTCAATTTCATCCATGTCATCATCCTCTTCCTCCTCATACTCATCCTCTCCATCTTCATCATCCTCTTCTCCCTTCACAGAATATTC
This sequence comes from Sterrhoptilus dennistouni, assembly GCA_013397095.1. NCBI lineage: Eukaryota > Metazoa > Chordata > Aves > Passeriformes > Zosteropidae > Sterrhoptilus > Sterrhoptilus dennistouni. The sequence continues at coordinate 1,991,679 of VWZU01012524.1, forward strand.
TTCAGAGTCCTCAACTTCTGACAAACTCTTAGTTGCTTTTTTGTTGAGAGAATCAATTTCTTTCCTACTAGAGGACCTAGAAATGGCTCCCAGCTTTCTACCTTTACTGGAAGCCTCTTTGATCTTTGTGTTTGAAGAGTTGACATCTTGGTCATTCAAGCTGTTCACCTGCTCCTTTTCTGCCACTTCATCTACGTTAAGGGATCCACCACTTGTAATTTGTTCTCTCTCTAACTCCTCTGTACTTTTCTGAAAGGTATACATGCTTTTCTGAAGCACATAGTCAGGCACAAAATAAGACACTGGGGCATTATCAATTGATGAGCCTTCCTCTCTAGAGGACATGTCATCAGAAGACAGACTGATTACGCTTTGACGCTTCCTTTGTGGCAAACAAACCTCATAGTTTGTGTCCATGCTGTCCAAACAAGCCAGCCAGCTGCTAGAGGGAGCAAACTTCTCAATTGATTTGTCACACCAAATACCTTTTTCTGTCTGACTTTCATTGGTTGTATTGTGGCTTAAATTCAGCTTTTTCTGCTGAAAGTCACTCATTACCTCCATATTAGATGGAAGTAGTCCTGCTTGTTGAATAAAGCCGGGCTCTTCTTGAGAAGTTTTTGATCCTGCAGACCTTTTAGTGCTAGATTTCTTAGCTATTACCACTGGTTGATCTACACCAACAGATCTTGCCAACTCTGTGATTTGCACTGCCATGGTTTCACCTGGGGGGCATTTTGCCAGCTTTTCTACATCCAGCTTCGCTTCACTATTTTGGACATCTTTCTCTTGCACAGTTTCAGCACCTTGTTTGGAGGTGACAACAGCTTTTCTCTCATCTAAGGAAGCTCCTGGCAGCATATTCTCCCCTTCATGAGGGCCATATATCATGCCTTCACATGGGCTAACAGAAAACAAGTCATGTGGCACTAAGTTCTCTGGAACTGGTTTACCACTTCCCACATCATACAATGGGATTGTTTCTTTAAAGGACTTCCACAGCTGAATAGCTGGAGAGCCATTTCCATATTCTATCCTCACTTCTTCCTTCTCAAAGGCATAGCTTCCAGTAGGAAGACTTCTATACTGTGTAGAGCTGGCAGGGTTCTTATTATGAAACTCTCTGTCTACCACAATAGAAGAGCCAAACGAATCTTGTTTCTCTGAAGTACTTTCAGTCTCTCTACCTATACCAGGAGAAACACAGGCTATATTTCCTGCATCGCAACCTTTCGTTTCTGTACGGATATCTTGATGCTTTTTTTGCTTGCTTTCAGGCTGTCTAGGATCAGTCTGTGTTTCTTTTGTCTCCATTTTCTTCCCAGGGCTATAATGTCTAAACCTTGTTGCATGATAAAACATAGGGGAAGGTGGGGCAGCATTAAAATAAGGCCTTCTGTTAATTCTTGCATGCACTGGATGCTGCGGAACAAAAAATCCAGGGTACTCATGGAGTGCAACAGAATAAAATGGAAAATATGGATTTCCACTTCGGAAGCCTAGACATTGGTGACAGAAAGAAAAGACACATATATCATCTTTCTGAAATAAGTCATCCTGAATCATATTTGCTTGCACAGACAGGGACAGCTACAAGATCAGACACATTAGTAAATAAAACAGGCCACCTTTCAATGCTTAGAAGCAAATCTGGTGCAAAAACTCAGAGGGAGTTCTTTGTTAGGAATAGCTTATCTCAACATCGACACTTTAACCAAAGCTTGATTTCATCCCTTGGAACATTCACCAAGTTATTTTCTGTACTTTTTTTTTTTTGGCAATTTTACAGACTATTGCAATACCATTGTCTTTGAAAAAGACAGCTCCAGATAGAAGTTCACATAGGCATAGCACTTACAAGGTGTATTTAACAGTATTTTTCTTAAGGTTACATTTATTTACATACCTATCATGCATGTACATATGGAATTCATGTCTACCCACATATTAATTGCTAAATATGGTCTAGAAGCTCTGTATCTGCAGGATGACCATTACTTAATATTTTGCTTAGCTTCCATGGTCCAGAAGCAGATGTTTTCCACCACGTAAGCTACATATTTAAGGCAGAATTAACTTAATGCTGCAGTTATCAAAAATCTGATTAATTAAGTATTAGTTAAACTCTCAATAGGGTCATTAACACAGATACTGCAAGAGTGGAGGAAAGAAATATGTAACTAACTAAGCAAAGATCCCACCAAGAGCTGCTGTTTACCTTACCTGGAGCAGGTACACAGTATGGACTGTATGCATGACTAAGGTACCATGGATTTGGATAAGGCTGTTGAGCTGATGGCTGTGCATAAAAAAAGGGTCTTGGGTGGTTTGTGGAATATGATCCACTTTCTGAAGTTGAGGAAGTGCTCATTTTTCTTCAAACACTGAAAGAGAGAAGTGATCAGTATCAACCACTTTAAAAAGTGCATGACTTTAAAAACTGCATTATTTTTAAGCTCTGTCAGAATGTCACAGACATTCCTCTCCCTGCCTAAAGAAAACAAAGCTGCTGTCTTCCAAACAGAAGGTAGAAAACTGACATTGCTATCAAGGTCAAATATTTCAGCTGGGCTTTGTTAAGCAAGCTTTTGTACACAGCTCTCAACATCAGTCCTTCAAGGCAACCTTGTAGCATGCTCTAAAGCTACAGAACTTCAGTAGTCTTACTGTAAGTAAGACTATAAGTAGTATCCCAGCCAATTAAACAAAAAAGCCTTCAGTGATTTAGCCTTGAGCAAGAGGCCACACACACAAAAAAAGAAGAAAAAAAAAAAGCTTCAGACATTTTATGCTTCACAAAGAAAACACTTCTTAATGCTAATGCATGTGTTGTTACACATTACAATAAGAACTCAATTTATTCAGAATTTGTACTTTGTATCTACTTAAGAACAACAACAGCTAACTAACATAGTAATCCAAGTACTTCAGTGATACCCTGCTTCCCACGCTTAAACCAAATGATAGGTAGCAAAAACAACCCCACCAAAATCCTTATGTGTAAGTTTGCATTCAGAGCCATATAAAATTCACAAGACAGAACTTCCTCCCACACTTAGATGTCTCCTCAGTTAACTAATATTTGCAAGTAATGCAACACCATCACACATAGCTTATGAACAAGACTATTAAGAAATCAGAGAACATAGTAGCTCAACTCTTTAGAAGACTCAAGCACTTCAAAGTTACAAAAAAACCAAAAATTATGTTGAGATCGCTTACAAACTAGCACACGGTTCAGCCCAGAGTTTCAGAATGCTGTAGGAACAGTGGAGCTCTCTTCAGCTTCCATCTAGGGTGGCCTACACAGCTCTTGAAAGCACCAAAGATCCTACAGACTGCCTCAGGCCAAAGAATTACTTTGACCTTTGAGAAAGAGAGTGGTGCAGGGAAGGGAAAAAACCCCCCACAAAAACAAAACAAACCACTAAACAAAGCCCCCTACAAGAACTAAGCTAGTTCTACCCCCTTAAAGCCCCCAAACTAATGTCAATGCTGCTGCTGCTGCTGCTTACAGCCCAGCAAAAAACTAACCAAGTCGTCTGCTTACCCCCTTTATGGCAGGCAGCTGCTACTTGTCCACTCCTCCTCCCACCTGAGGCTCATTTAACAGTGATGCAGGGAACGTTTTTCCATCATTGTGTGGGAGGAAAATCAAAACACAAGGATAGGAATGGCTGTAAAAGCCTTCAGCTGGCTTACAGAAAGCTGGCAGTCTCATCTTGCAGATGTTTAAGCTGCATCTCTATGTAAATCTGGTATTTCCCTTTTATAATGTTGGAAATTACTTTATTCTTTTTAATTTAGGGAAAAAAAAAAAAAGGAAAACATTACCAATCTTCCGATTCAGTTAAAAAACGTCAGGAAAAAATCCTCAGAAAACACAAGGCCAAATTTACATTTATTTTCAGGGTTTACCAGTTGTTCAGTACTGAGCAAAGGGAGCAATGCTCTTCCATCCTGACATGGCTGAGAGGGCTGACAAACGTAATGTTAATTCGTATGAACAGGAGAAACACTTCCTGTACTCCACTGTGTGTCATGGGAATTTATGAAATGTGAAGCTGCAATTTGACCCTACCTTGCATCTTTACATGAGGTGAGAGTCTGAGTTGCTGCTCTGGAATTGCACATCTCCAAATAAGAGACCAGTGGTACTGGGCAGGTGGAAGGAGAAGAAAGCACAATGCATGTGCTATGCAGGCTGGTGAGTGATTAGGGAAAAACAAGCAGATGTGGATGCCTAGAGACTCTTTGCATTCCTGTGTTGAGAAGTTCCCAACATTTATGTGTTTTTTCTTTCTATAATGTTCAGATTAAACACGTCCTTTATACAAACGATAAAATATTTGGGAAGGGTTACTGATCCATTCCTTGCAGACCAAACCTTGTCCTTTCCACTGAGAGCAGTTTGTACAACTTGTAGTGACACGACAATGAGCAACGGGTACAAAGTGAGACAGGAAATTTAGGGTAGATATTAGTAAGAAATTCTCTCCTGTGAGGGTGATGAGGCACTGAAACAGGCTGCCCAAGGAGGCTGTTGGATGCCCTATACCTGGAAGTGTTCAAGGCCAGGTTAGACGGGGCTTTGAGCAACCTGACCTAGTGGGACGTGTCCACACTTCTGTCAGAGGAGCTGGAATTCAATGGTCTTTAAGGTCCCTTCTAACCCTTAACATTCCATGACTCTATGACTTGTCTGGTATGTTTTAAATCCCCAGATTTGCTCTGCATCCATCATACTTTCACCTCTCTGAAGTGAAATTCCCAGCCTTTCTCTTGGTGGATGGACCCAAAGAGAAATAAAGAAAATAAATAACACTGGATGTTTTTTAAAAAGGTGTACGTTCTCAGGATTTTCCTTTCCCTCGTACCTCCCTTCAGCCTCCTGTACCCATCAATTCCTTCCATCCCAAAGTGAGCTCCATTAGGGCCGCAAACCTACACTTGGCCAAAGGACATTCCAGGATTCCAGGAGGGCTGAAGGACCAAAGGCAGGTCCCAGGGGGAGGGGACCAGGGTGTTAACCCTGAAGCCCACAGGCAAGTCCCGTGAGGAGCTGGTGTTGTGGGCGCGGAGAAAAGGGGGCTCAGGGCGGACTCCACCCCTCCCTACAGGCCCCTGAAAGGAGACTGTGCCCAGGCGGGGCTCGGCCTCTTCTCCCGGGCTACCAGCGACAGGATGAGAGCAAACGGCATCAAGTTTCACCAGGGGAGGTTTAGGTTGGACATTAGGAGGAATTCCTCCACAGAAGGAGTGATTAGACACTGGAGCGTGCTGCCCAGGGAGGTGGTGGAGTCACCGCCCCTGGGGGTGCAAAGGAAGGCCGGATGTGTCACTCAGTGCCCGGGCCCAGCTGACAGTGCGGTGTGCGGTCCCAGGCCGCGCCCGGTGATCCCGGAGGCCGTTCCCGAGCCGGCGGGCGGACCCTGTGGCTGTGCG
>VWZU01012524.1:2000684-2012856 GCA_013397095.1 Sterrhoptilus dennistouni
GGGAGGGGGAAGAAATTAATTTTTTTAATAAGTCCAGTTGAAGAATGTTTTATCTATGTATCCTATATATTTCCCTACTAAACTGGAAATAGTCAATATACCTATTCCATGTTACACACTGAAGTATAGTGCTAACACTGCCATGTATGTAATGCAATATAGCTGTATCAATCTTTGCCTGACCTCAGAAAATAAACAGATTCAAGGAAGGTAATTAATAGCCTATCCCATATCTCATTAATATTTGATGACTAATTTTTTGAATGGTCTCATTCAGATTTGAAGTACACGAACAAGTGTTAACAAGCCACCTCATTAAAATTACTTAAGCAAAAAGGAATAACTACTTAAAAACAAACCCTCTTATCAACTTAATGTTACTCTCCAGCTTGATAGGGAGGTACTTTCTATCACTCAGTAATTACTTGGTTTCATTTGCAGTGTAGCACCCTGTGGCCTTCCAGCAGCTACCTGCCAGTCCTGTTTTGGATAGCTGGCTTCCAAGAAATTAGCCAGAACAAAATGGTCACTCCAGTGACATCATTGAAGGGGAAAGTCTCATTCCTAGAACTTGTATTCACAGGGATTATTTTTATTCTACCAGAGTTTCAGTTCAGGATATTAAGCTGACTTCAGCCATAGAGCTTTTCATCCATAAATGAGAAATGTGCACTGCTGCATAGTTATTGGGACTACAGCTGACAGTGGTGCATCTGTAGACGTTTTCTCAAGTCCACAGTTTTTCATTTAGCTCGGATCCAATGATGTATGCCAACCAGGCACAGTGCAATGAGAGAGATGTTGGGTTAGGACTGGGAAGAGCTAAGCCTCCTTGCTTTCCTCCTTTGGAAGTACATGGCTTTGGACAAGCTGCTTTTTATTTCAATGCCTCAGTTTTTTAGCATCTAAAGTGACAAGTCTCTCCTTTAAAATTGTCTTGAACTCTCCAAAAAGGTGTGAGAGAGGTGGGTAATCCTGGATGATTTTCCTGGCACTAAATGATGTTCCTACCACTTATCCTAATGTTTTGAACAGATTCAATTCTCTTGGGCAAATGACAATGTAAATTATTGCAATTTTGCACCAGGAATTCAGAGATCCTTGATGTATTTATTTCCATTCCAAGGCAATGGGATGTGAGTCCTGACTTTGTGACAAATACAAAACTCTGTTCTTTAGCAAATGGTTATTGTTGGCAGCAAAACACAGTATGGATGTGGAAAACAGGAATCGTGTACGTAGCATGTTCCTACCATGTGCACTTCCCTGGAGTACACGACAGATGGTTTTCTGTAAACCAAAGACTCCAGCTTTGTAAATGTACGGTTCAAAGGTGATCCACAGCACATAAATGTTCTGCAACAGGATTCCTGTCATCTCCTCAATCTTTTCTGCTACCGAGGGTCGTACTCAAATGTTCCAGTTATTTATAGTAATTAATTTCACAGTTTCAAGTCGTCTTCTGCTGAACAGGTCTGCTTTTTCAGTTACTGACTGTCAGCAGCTAGCTGCCAAAAATGTCTTTAATCTTACTAGCAGGTGTATATCAATTTCTCCATGGCATCCTTGACTTGTTCTAGAACCTAATGACTGAACCAGTGCATATTAGTTTTCTTTTTTCTTGTTTCTGAAGAAATATTTATATTCTTTACATTTACATTAGAAGAGGAAGTTTGGTATCAATGAGTTCTTTGCTAAAGCTTAGTGTTACTGATGCTCTGTCCAAACAGAGCTTAATCCACCGGCTTGTATTGTTCTTGAAACTTTATTCCTAAGCCAGGAAAAACAATGCTGTAGAGAGACTCGGGATACCAGCAGAGCCACAAGCTATTTATTTCTGTGGGCCTAACACACTTAGGAAGTCTGCGTGTCTCTGTAGCCGTTTAAAGTTCAGTGCAAAATCTGTCAATGGATTGGGTTGCATGGTGAGCTGTTCCCAGAGTACCGGGAGGGTGGCGGTGGTGCAGAGAGGGGATGCACACTGTCTTGGTGGAAAGAAGCTGTGACCTGAGGCAGAAGGTCATTGCTTTAGATGGAGCAGGATTTCTATATCCTCAATGTATTTATGGTTTAGTGACTTCAGAGGTTACCTGAAACTTGAAGGTCTGCAGTCAAGACTTGTGCTAGTATCTGTTATTGCAGCACACATTGGTATCTACGCCTTCCCCCAAGTATCAAAGACTTTTCTGTTTTCTTTAATTAACTGCCTTCACCTCAACAGTGAGCATTGGGTTTGACTCGTTGGACTGTTTTCCATTTAATCAACCAGGGAAAACTAAGAGTTTGAGATTCCTGTTTGTGTATATTTATCACTGAAAAAGAAAAAGATCAGGGACACTAAATTAGTACTAATTAAAGTGGCATTAATTAAGCATATCTGTTTCAAGTGAGTGAATGTTGAAAGACAGCTGTTTCTGAATTGTCTTACAGGCAGGGCTGTGTTGAAATACTAGATCTTCAATGTGACAGATATTTCTACAGCCTTCATCTTACACTAAATCTTGTGTTTTTGTGTGGAACTTAGGGAATGTCATTTCACGCAAGTTGTTTCTGCATTGTCTGTTCATTGTGAACTGTAGTGGTAGCAATATCTTAGACACAAGACAAACATGTCCTGGTTATTCCTCAGCTTTGGAATGCAGAAGAACGTTGCAAGTTTAAATAAATCTGGAAGCATTTGATAGCTGTGGTACTCTGGTGGCCATTATGATGGTAATTTTACTGTCACAACTATCCCATTCTTAATTAGGTTTTTGTGTTCACGTGGAAGATGAAATAAAACCTGACCCCATTTTTAAGAGGAGAAATGTCCAAACAAGATTATAGACCTTGGAGCCACTGTAGGTGTTTTGAGCCCTGCTATTCCAGCATCTCTTTATTTTTTATATTTATATATCCTGTTATTTCCTTGTTTTTCTTTTCTCCTGTCTGCAGCAGTGAAGCTTACCTGGCTGTATGGAAATTACTCAGAAAGAAAAACAAGGGAATGTGAAATATTAATAGGTGAAGCCCTTCTGCATGGAGCAGATGAATTTAATATGCATTAGAACTATAGACCTTTAGGGTTTTTTCTTTTTTTAGGGTTCGTTGGGGTTTTTTTTAATCCTTAGCACTAGTTCTGCTTCATCTCTACTAGAATGCCAAAGGTGAAATAAACAGGCTGATGATGATGTTGAGAGTTTAGTTCGAAAGTGATGGAATGTTAAAATGACTGTATTTATATTTTTAGTGGCCTGGTATTGATAAGCTTTAAGTAGACTTAAGCAAAGAAGCAGAAAAACTTGCTGTTTAATGTAGAAATGGGGAAAAAGTGGTTATCTTATCAATGGTTGAATGAAATTCACAGGTGTACTCAGTGGGAAATCTGGGTAATTCTTTGCGGAGGAATGAAGTCTTACTGAACTTTGTTTTAACTCTCAGGCCTTAGGAGCTGTGTTGACAAAATAAACTATTTTAATTTGTGAGTCTAGGTCATATGAGAATTAATGTATAAACTCCTCTGCTTTTCAGTTCTCTTTGATACCTTTGTTGTTTAAATCTTTTTCTTAGAAGGGTTTTATTGCAAACAATGAAGTACTAATTCAGAAATGTTTATTAGACAATTACTTCTAAGGGGTAACCAAAGTTTTTCAAAATATGCTAATATGTAAATTAATTTTGTTTTCCTGCTTTCAGTCAGTCAAGTGCAGCCACTGATCACGAGATGTTACCACAAAATCTACCTCAGACTTCACTTTTGTTCATTCACTTGCTGCGTCATAGATCTCAACGGGAGCTCTGCAGACACTCTTGAAAGTCTCTGAACAGATTGGGACATCAAGTCAAAGCATGATGACCTAATAGGAGGTCAAAGTCTCAAACATTGATTCAGCAGTTCAAGATAACACTGCCCTTTTTATCAGTATCACTTCTGAAGGCTACAGACCTCCTGCCATTTCTTTCCTGGCTACTTCAGAAACACTCAACTGACCTTTCTTTGGTGAAGAGATCTTGACTTTTCTCTCTGGTCCTGGAAATATTAATGGAATACAGTCATGTCTACCCAGGAGGAGAGGCAGATAAATACAGAGTATGCTGTATCCTTGCTGGAGCAGTTAAAATTCTTTTATGAACAGCAGTTGCTAACTGACATAGTGTTGATTGTTGAGGGCACGGAATTTCCCTGCCATAAGATGGTTCTTGCAACGTGCAGCTCATATTTCAGGTAAGTATTCAAATTCCATAAAATCTGCAGTACCTGGTTTTGAGTGTAATAGTCATTGATTGACAATGTCTTTACAGAGACTTAAAGATCAGCAACTTAAGTACAAAACCTAAAATATCCTTACTTTCCAACACAGAGTAAAATAAAATTTCTGCCATCCTGGGACTTATTTTACATATTTATTGTCATTTGTAAAAACGAGTGTGTGTGGGGGGGGAAATCACACTTGTGGTGGCTCATTTTCTTTAGGGAGTTAATTGAGTCTGAATAATTAGTAAATTTCTTATTCTTCACACTTAATCTTTAAAATACTTAATCTGTTTTTATTTCCCAAGGTAGGATAACAAGGGATTATTGAGACTTGGCTGTGGGGAATTCCATTGTCATGTTTAACTGTAGTTTCTTAGTAGAAGCATCTGCTAAAAGCAGGGATTGCTGTGCAAGCTCATGGCTTTCTTTTCTGAATCATCTGGATTTCTCTGCTCAGCAAAGCCAGAAGAAACTCTTCCCTTGCTTAAGTGTTGTGGCAATGCAAGTGGAGTTTCTCTGTGTGTGGTTTGGTTTCTTTTGTTTTGTTTCATGGTCCCCCAAATACACTGTTGAAATTTTTAGTTCAGTAGCTCTTGTTTTGATATTTTAAAACATTTTTATTAATAAGATATGTTAAGTGCTACCACTTTTTGCAAATGCCTTCATAGTAAGACCTGGATGATGAGGCACCATGAATTTTCTGCAGTGATTAGTCATTTTTTGGTAGCAACATAGTGTAACTAATCTGCCTGTCTGGAAAGAATTTTGAAACCAGAAACTAGTCCGGGTGACATCCATGCATGTTCTACCTTCCTGATGTATTGTGGAGGGATTATAACTTTTCTTTCCTGTTTAATCACAGGAAAGGTTACAGATTTGCTTTCCCTGAGACAGGCTCACTATACAGAACACATCCAAGATGTTTTCTGTACTTTGTCTCATTTCTTGTAGAAAACTGTGTGAGGATTAATTTATTACTTTCACAGAAATTTTTGTCCCTGCTGGCTTTTCTGTTTATTTTTTCATCTCGGATGAATCTGGTCCAATTTTTAGTAATAAGTATTGTGTGATCACTAGATAATAATTATTACCATTGGCCCTGTGCAGATGACATAGTTCCAACAATTTGTAAAATAACAGCCACTGGAAATGTAGCCAGATTTAATGTGGGTGGCTAATCATAAGGTTGGAAAGCTGTCATGAGTCCACCCAGTGTGCTGCATCAGAATGTGCAGTCAAATCTCTTATTCATATGTGTTTGTTTATTATTTATGGAATGAGGTTTTGGCACTGGTTAAAAGAAGTATCAAACTTGTGGTTTTGTCATGTTCTGTTTTTCTTCTCTACTTTGGTTTACAAAAAGATGCTCAGCTTCCTAAATTTAGTTTTATTATGAAAAATTGATAGCCCTGAAGGAGGGGCAAGAAAAGCAAAGCCTCCTTCTGTGTGATCCAGCCATTGTGTGTGATTGCAGCCAGCTTACCTTCCATCTTTGTGTCTGAACCATGTGCAGCCCTGCTCCAGCACAGGCTGCTCAGCAGTGTGTGAGCAAGAGCCAGAGCCTCCCCTTCCTTTCTAAGGAGTCTCTGTACGCTCTTGTACCTTCTTGCTTACCTTTAAATAGCTGCACAGCAGGTTGATACTCAGTCAGTGATCGCTGCTAAAATGCAAGTTGCCTTGAGTTAAGGAGCTTAGAAGAACATAGAGAAATGGGGATGGGATACTGTCTTTGTATCAGATGCTTTCTGGCATGGCTTTGCTTAGGGAGTAAATCTCCATGTCCCCTTCACCTCTGCAGCCAGAAGCTGGACTAAAAGGTGCACCCAGTATCCCTTCTAACTTCTCTTGTGCCTGGTTTCCTAAAAAAAACCCCAAATAAATATAAAGAGCCTTGAACTGAATTTTTAGCGCAACCATAAACACCAAACCTGAACCTGAATATAAAGCTTTTAAAACCAATGTTTAAAACCCTGTTTTAAGAAAATTGACAAGTACATGGCTTATTGTACCAGATTGCAGTTAGTTCTTAACTGTGTTACAATTAAAATACCAGAACAGGCAAGAGGTGTGTAAAGCATTAAGGAAACAATAACCATGTTTTAAATTGCCTTTCTAGTCTCTTTCAGGAAGATGTAATGGAAATACTCGCTCTTCGTTTTTTTCCCAGACTAGATCTGATAGGTTTTTTTGTTATTGATTTTTGCCTACAAATTTGAAGTTTACTGCATGTTATGATGAATGGTATATAAGAAATAATTCATAGAGCACTAGTCCTTGCTCCATTTCTTCTCCTCCCAGAGGAGCACCCTTTTTGATATGACTTAACTCAGTCCATTATATAAATCTGCTTCTTTTGTTTTAGAATCTAAAATCTAGCTGTGTATGTTTCAACAGTATTTTCTGGAGGATGTTTCTTCCCTCTTATCACCTATCATAGAAAATATTTAAATTGTGTCATTAAAACTCCAAAATCATTAGAGCTTGTCCATTGATTAACACAGAACAGTTTGCATGAATATAAAGTATTTCTGCAGAAGGCACTGATGTTATTCTTTTCATGTTCTATCCAAATGTTTTATCTTAAATAGTAAATGTTAGCCTAAGGTAAATCCTAACACCTGTAAACAGGCCTGCAAAAGGACTTCACCTTTAGGAGTGTAATCACCAAAGGCTTACAGGTGACTGTTTAAGATTACTTTACTCAGTGCTGATCCTTGTCTTAATGTGTATTTCTCCTCAGAGCAATGTTCATGAGCGGGCTGAGCGAGAGCAAACAGACACACGTTCACCTGAGGAATGTGGATGCAGCCACTCTGCAGATCATCATCACGTACGCGTACACGGGTAACCTGGCGATAAGCGACAGCACAGTAGAGCAGCTCTATGAAACTGCCTGCTTCTTACAGGTAGGAATGTTTAGAGCAGTAAATAACAGCTTCTAATCTCTGAACCGCTTTATTTTTTATCTTGTTAAAAGATCTTTCCTCTTTAGTCATTTCAAAACACTTTTGTTCTGTTTGCTCAGTATAGACAGCAGTTGCTTGCCAGATTTGTTTCATGTAGCCATCCCTCCTTGCATGACAGTCCCTTTGGAAGGCTGGAAGCAAACCAGTGCACTTCTAACATTTAGAAAATCAGTTTTGCCAGCAGACATAATCACGTTGTGTACTTGATCTGTATGAAGCAGTTGAGTGAGTCACTGCTGTATTTTTGTGTATGTATAGTATTCCGTGCCTGATCTGTGTTGTTCAACACCAGATGCAGGTACTTCATGTCCCGGTTCTACGTGAAAGCATAGATTGTATGTGTAATACTTTGTGTGTTTCTTTGTTTTTCAGGTAGATGATGTGTTACAACGATGTAGAGAATACTTAATCAAAAAAATTAATGCAGAAAATTGTGTGCGTCTATTAAGTTTTGCTGATCTCTTCAGCTGTGAAGAATTAAAACAGAGTGCTAAAAGAATGGTGGAGCACAAGTTCACAGCTGTGTACCACCAGGAGGCTTTCATGCAGTTGTCACATGAACTACTGATAGATATTTTAAGCAGTGACAATTTAAATGTGGAAAAGGAGGAGACAGTGCGTGAGGCTGCTATGTTATGGCTGGAGTACAACACGGAATCACGCTCGCAGTATTTGTCCTCTGTTCTTAGCCAAATCCGGATCGATGCACTTTCAGAAGTAACACAGAGAGCCTGGTTTCAAGGCTTGCCACCTAATGATAAATCAGTGGTGGTGCAAGGACTGTACAAATCGATGCCCAAATTTTTCAAGCCCAGACTTGGTATGACAAAAGAGGAGATGATGATATTCATTGAAGCTGCTGCTGAAAACTCTGGTAGTCTTTACTCTTCTGTCTGTTACAGCCCACAGGCAGAGAAAGTTTACAAACTCTGCAACCCTCCCGCTGACTTGCATAAGGTTGGGACGCTGGTAACTCCCGACAACGACATCTATATAGCAGGTGGGCAAGTTCCTCTGAAGAACACAAAGACCAATCACAGTAAAAGCAGCAAACTCCAGGCTGCCTTCAGAACTGTGAATTGCTTTTACTGGTTTGACGCGCAGCAGAACACTTGGTTCCCCAAGACGCCGATGCTCTTTGTGCGCATCAAGCCGTCCCTGGTGTGCTGTGAAGGGTACATCTATGCCATCGGCGGGGACAGCGTGGGCGGGGAGCTCAACAGGAGGACTGTGGAGAGGTACGACACCGAGAAGGACGAGTGGACCATGGTCAGCCCCCTGCCCTGCGCGTGGCAGTGGAGCACGGCCGTGGCGGTGCACAATTGCATCTACGTCATGGCACACAACCTGATGTACTGCTACTTCCCCCGCTCGGACGCCTGGGTGGAGATGGCCATGCGACAAACAAGCAGATGTTTCGCCTCAGCCGCTGCTTTTGGCGATAAGATATTCTATATCGGAGGACTGCATATTGCCAGCAATTCTGGGATAAGGCTCCCCAGCAGTACTGTGGATGGGTCTTCTGTGACAGTGGAGATCTACGACGTGAATAAAAATGAATGGAGGATGGCAGCCAACATCCCTGCCAAGCGCTATTCCGACCCGTGCGTCAGGGCCGTTGTCATCTCCAATTCCTTGTGTGTCTTTATACGGGAGACCCACATGAATGAGAGAGCCAAGTATGCCACCTATCAGTATGACCTGGAACTCGACCGCTGGTTCCTGAGGCAGCACATATCGGAACGCGTGCTGTGGGACTTGGGGAAAGACTTCCGGTGCACTGTAGGAAAGCTGTATCCATCTTGCCTTGAAGAGTCCCCGTGGAAACCTCCAACGTATCTCTTCTCACCAGACGGAGCTGATGAATTTGAGCTGGATGGGGAGATGGTTACTTTACCACCTGTATAGCTCCCAAATTAAACTGCACAACTGAGTCTGTGCTCAGTTACAAAATAATAAAAGAAATTAATGGCTGTGAAAGAACAGGTCTGGGGAGGGAAATCTCAGAGTTGTCTTTCATTAATTGTATTTTTATGCCCTACCTAACACTTGCCGCCATTCAGTATAAATTAGTGAAATGAGCAGATATGCTTCCATAATCTCAAATACTATTATCAGATAATTGAGAAAAATATATGTATGTCATGAGCTTGAGCATCTGACTTGTCTAAAGAATTAATTCCTAGTTCTATAAAGTCTCAGTTCAAGAAAATTAGCTTCAGAAAAAAGTAGTTATTGTTTCTAGGATGATGTCACAACTCTTTTGAAATGTATCTTCCAGTTACATTTGAACTACTTCTGGATATTCTACTTAAGTGCTAGTTATATAATTGTCAGTGTGGCCTAATTAAAGGACTGTGCTGCACTTACTAAATACTAATATCTATGTTGGTATAGTAATGCCATTAAAAGAAAAAGAAACAAATCCCATGGATCTACCTGTGGTAGGAAGGGTAGATCTTCCATTGTATGGTAACATGCTGGGCAAAATGACTGCAGGTTCAGTCAAGCTGTATGATGAGGTGCATGTATTCTATTTTCACTAACTTATACCTGTCTATTTAGAATACAGGTCTTCCAAGCAGCTGGTAGATTACCAGGTGTGGACTTAAGTTGCTGGGCTTGCAATAGGAATTGCCGGCCCTCATAGTGCGGGTCTATGTGGGGCTTTAATCAGTAAATGCCTCCACATTCTGTATTACAGTAACATTGGCTCATGTATATTACTTCCTGCTGCTGATGTATTTTTCCATTGTAAAACAAAGTTTTAGTGTGGATTAACCAGGTCTTTATTTTCTGTTAATTTAATAACAAGCATTACTGTAGTGTGATTGTGTATAGATATCCCTTAGCTGTCAGGTTTTTTACTTTGGGGGGGTGGGGAAGCAAACTTCAGGAATATCCTGTGCTGTGTGTGCAGGAGAGCAGATGCCTAGTGCTGCTCTGGCATTAATCCCAGGAACCACTAGCAGTAGCGGGGTGCCGCCAACCTAACATGAACACAGGTGCTTCATGACAAACCTTACTAGCATGTTCAGCTGCATCATGTTCTGGCACTGTATTTTGAATGACATTAATTTATTAAAAAAGACTGAATCCATTTGCCTGAGTGTGCTTTTTGGCTGAAATAAATAGAGCTGTGCCACCCTCCCACCACATGCACACTTGTAGCGAGTAGCTTATTGAAGGCAGCTAGAAATAGTTAAGCTGCAAAAAGCCTGGAGATGAGTATGTTGCCTCTGCTCACTACTACTCAGCAAAAGCTAGAAATTAGGTATTGAAGTCAAACTGAGGAGTCTCCTGCTATCATTTTTGTAAAGCAGCAATTCTCCAGTCATGGTACAAACTCTGCCCTGTGAAAGCAAAGAACAGCAGCCATTAAGGAGGAACACTTTCGGTAAGTTCAGAAAATGGCAGACTTATTTTCAGTCTTCAGTAATCAAGAGCAAATTTATTTACTGTCACTGTTTTTTTTTCCTTTATTGTTTCTTACTGCAGTAAATACAACTGCAGCCTTCAATAAAGACAACACCTATATATTGTTTGGGCTAGGTCTCAAGGGGCTTGACAAAGTTTTGTCTTGTACAGTTATTAAAGGTTTTGACTGGAAAAGGAGCTTTAGATAAGAAGGCTGCCAGATCTAAAACTCTCCCTGATGCCTTGGCATTTTGTGCCATGTGAGGATTTATGGGACTCAGAGTAACAATGGCAAGCTACCAATTTTTTTTTTATGAAGGTGACATAACATGTTTGCATTTACCATTACATAAACTTTTTTAACACCTACATTTTTTAGATAAGAGGTGTGAGGTGACTCAGGAGCTCCTGCTGATAGGTCTGTTTATATTGCTTTCATGTTGCAAGCCTGTGCAAGGGAGCACACATAAAAAGAAAGAGATACTCCTTTATAATGCAATTTGGAGAATCACATACCTCAGGCAAAAACAGGAGCTGTATCCAAGTAACACCAGCCTGGATGGGCTGCTCAGTTCTGTGCCTCGTTCTCACTTTGCCCTACTGTAACCAGCCTGCATTAGGCTTTAGGACAAGGTTTTGTTATTTTAACTGCAGATGATATATAGCTAGTGAAGGAGCAGAGTGGGCTCATTCTGTTACTGAGAACTTTTCATCTTGAGTTTAAGATCTTATGTGTTGTTTCTTACTGAAGGAAAAACAAAAGGGTGTATTTGAACAGGAAGTAAGAAATACTAAATAGGAAATACTAAATTGTGGTGGCTCTAAGTCACAACTGCCTCAGAACCTGGAAGAACTTGATTTTATCCATTTAAGAACATCTTTTGAAATACAGTCAGTCTGCCTGACTTCCTGCTTATCTGCATATTTTATATTTTTTCTGTACATTACCTGTATGTTTTGGTTTTTATGTGGCCCAAGATTATAAAGTACCTTATATAAAATTTATTTGCTAATAATAATATGGCATTTAAAGACTAGTCAAGGGGTGAACAGTTCTCTAGTGACTGCTAAAGACATACTAGTAGCTCACTTAAACAACTAGTTGCTGAGCCAGTATTCATCCCCAAAGAAAAACAGCTGGCAAATGCTGTTCTGCAGTTTAAATTCTTGCCTTGCATAATTCCAGAAGGAAACTGTGCAGCCAAAACATTGTCATCTGCCTGGAAGTGGTCACTAGTGGAAGAATTAGAGAAAGACTTTTGCAGGAACAAAGACAACAGCTGAAAAAATGCAGTTCTCATGTCATAAATTAAAGCCTCACGGAGATCTAACTAGTGTCTTACTGCAAAGCTTCAGCCTAATCTTAGCCTATTCAACCTGTACTTGGCTTTGAAGTATATTTACATACAAGTTTCAGCGAATCAGCTCATGTCCTCAAGCTCTGCTACATTTGCAAAGAAGTTTACATCTTTTCTGGTGAAGCTAATTTAAGTCAGTCCTAAATAGTTTCAGTTTTCCTTACCTAAAGTAATAAAAAAAGTAATTTAGCACTGCT
>VWZU01012524.1:2012920-2034731 GCA_013397095.1 Sterrhoptilus dennistouni
TCCTTCCCCAGTGGTTTAAACACATACATAATTGCAAGTTTAATTTTTGTCATAAAGGACCAGTCAGATCTGGGACAGGGAATTATGCTCAGGTTTGCAGAGAACAGGATCAGAAAGACAGTTAAATTTAGGGGGGAAATAATTTGATAACATTTTAAAGATTGTTTCAAAATTTAAAGCACTACTGTTTTTCACGGTATATCTCATTTCACTTGTCAATGTCTCTGTTAGGATGCACAAGCACCTGCCACATTGCAGTACAGCTAAGGGACACCGGTGGACAGACCTGTAGACCACTGAACTTACTAGCCAGGATAGTGTTTTTCCTCCTTTGATTCCTATTTTCAGCTACTTTCAAGTTGTTTTCTGGTTTTTTTGCTGTGGATTCCTACATGAAAGGAGATATAATTTAGGCAGACTCTAAACCAGGCTCACCTTTAAAACCAGTTTCTTTCTACTTCATGCTTAACATTAGCCACACAAAGTTCTATTTAGTTCCGCTTTCAAAAGTATTTAAAATACCTCCCTCCTACAACATTTCTCATGAGTACAGTTCAGCAAGGCAGAGTTCTTACAGAGCCTATAAACCCAGAGAAGGAGTGTGAAGAGAAAAAAAACATGAAGTCATTTCCAAAATTTAAGAGCTGACATATGTTTCAGCCAACTCTTTGGCACATGGCAAAATCCATATACACACAAATTTTTCACAGCAGCAAAGTCAGTAACCACGGGTCATATTAGGCAATATGTTAAGCTTAGTGGGGTTTTTTTGCCACTCCTGGTATACCTGGACTTTTAAATTCTCCACTGTGTTTCTGTGTGCATTGCTTCAGATGTGAGATCAACTGAGTTTCCTTCTCCAGTATTTTCAATCTATTTCAAATAGTATGCAAGTGATGTTATTTCCCTAAATGTTTTTAAGACAAGATGACAGCTGTACACCTGTCTTCACTTCAAATAACTGTTCTTCCTTCAGTCTAAACATTCTTGCTTCATTATGCTCACCTGATCCAGAAAGCAGTGCCACAATATTGGTGATCTGGATTCAGACAACAACAACAACAACAACAACAACAACAACAACAAAAAAAAAAAAAAAAAAAAAAAAAAAAAAAAAAAAAAAGGTTGTGTAGGTGTTCTCTGCTACTCTTTAGGCAAACAGTAATTGGGTTTTCATCAATATTAGTCAATAAATTCAGGGGTGGAAGAAGAAACAAAACCAACAAAACACAGTACTTGATCGGTTGATTTTGAAGTATTATTACAAGAGGAGCAATGTATTCAGCAATTTTGACTTAAGACAGCTAGACTTCCACGTTCCATCCCAACTGAGATTAAGGCACCTGTGTACAGATGTTATGATACGTGATGTCAAGTTACAGAGAATAAAGTTATTTGAGTAAGGGTCACTATTTAACTGACTGAAGTGATCCATTTCCCTATTTTTTTATGAATCCAAACACTGCTTCTGATGTTTGTTAAAGAATGAGGTCAAGACCCAGAAACATCACAGAAGTAAATCTCTGTACCTGCCTTTTTTTAAATCAGTCCCTCTCTAATATAGCATTAAAGACTCAAAACACCAGGAAGCAATTTGTCATACATCTTTAATCGTAATACAATAATGTAGTGTTTCTCCCTTTAATGAATACTCTCCATGTTGCCCTTTTTAATGAAAACCAAATACCTGCAAGACAGTGAAATTGCAGTGCATAAAAAGCATGAAGTAAATTCATCTTTCAGTGTCTCTGCACAACTACTTGCACATGGTCAGAAAAACCTTAACAAATTTTAAGGAATTGCAACCATTCACTAGACATAACCTTTGTCTAATTCATATCTAAATGTTACCCAACACAGTCAGTTTCCTCCTTCTGGAATACCCATTTACCAAATCATTCTCAGACAGGGACAGTGACAGCTGCAGTAGAAGTTCTGAAGTTTTAAAACATCTTACTGTGGCAGAGAATTGGATGTGCAGCAATTGATTTACACAGCATCTTGATTTTGACCAGATGTCACAATCCACAGAAACTACAAATTACTTTGAAGCTAAATCTACACCAAAATTTTAGTTGTACTTGAAATTCTTACTGATGTGAGAGAGGTCTGTGACCTCCTGAGGACTTTAATCAATTCACAACAAGCAGCACCCCACAGGGAATAAAAAGTCACTCTAGAGGATCCCTTTGTCCTAAATTTGCAAAAAGCAGCATCCATAATCAATTTAAATGGAAGACAAATTTCAAAAAGGCTGCCAGTGAATTACAAGAAGCTACCAATATCAAAACCAGATGCCTACAAGTGTCTTCTGGTAGAATTAATTTATTAAAATAATACAGCTTTCTGAGCAGATGGAACTTTAAACAGGCTGGATGTATTTTATTTTTCAAGCAGCACAGGAAAAATCAAATACATTACTTGTATGTTCAATTATCAAGCAATAGTTCCTATGTTTAAAAACTGTATTCACACCTTCACTTTTACAACTAAATACTGCCACATTAGTTTCTCTGCTTAGTAATAATTTGTATGGAATTCAGAAGCTTGTTTAGGCAAAATATTATATTTAATTACAAAGGTGCTTGAAACAGAAGTACAAAGTCAAACAAGTGCAATGTACCCGAACACTGACCTAAAAATTCTAATTAAATTGTGACATTTGAGGAAACTGGTGTGAGATGTGTACAGGAATTAAGGTTATGACATGAAAATGACTGATGAAAGATGATGAACACTGCAGTCAAACGAAATACAAGGTCAGTAATACTTAAGTCTTGTGGGGTTTGGGGGACTTACATCCCATATCTACGCTCAACAGGCAGTTCCTCAAATGCTGGCACATGCAAAAAGCTGAGGTTGATGCCTGTGATGAGAGCAAGTTGAGAGGTGTGCTATTGTGTTACCTGTAAGTCAGTGTGTGCTGCATGTTGACAGCCAGAAATACCTTTGCAACATCAAATCAGGATAGAGCTGTAACAATACCTTCACTGCTGATTGATTAGAGGCACTATCACCAATTCACTTAGGAACCATTGTTTCTTACAGTGCAGAAACAGATGTTAGGACTTTTGAAATGGAAGTTGACTGCCTAAATCTTTCTGAATAATTAATAATGCATGCACTGGAAATATTAAAGCAGGAGAGGAAAATAACTTGCATTTGCATTGGATTTAACTAAAGAGGTTACAAGCAATAAGTTAAGAAGAGAGCTACATGAGCTTAGATGAACCTCAGTGGCTGCATGCCTTCCTACAGCCCAAAAGTAAGCTTAAGCAAATGTTGGAGAGCAAACGTAGATGTTAATGAAGAAAACTAATTATGAAGATCACTTCATCTCCACCCACTTGTAGAGTCTTAATCACTGCTTAAATCTGAGTTTAAATGAGTTCAACTTGCTAGGAGGGTGCCAGTTCTTAAAAAGACTGAAGAGTAACATAAGTTTTTTATTCTGTCATTTGTAACGAAAGGAAAACACTCCTAATCAGAGTGTATGTTTGGTTCCACAACAGAGGCAGCTGGGACAGTGAGAAAAAGGGTGCAGAGAAAGATCTGCCTGGTCTTCTTGCCCATAAGAGAAAAATTGTGAAATATCACAACAGAATCGCTGTACAAAGCAACAAGCAGCCAATGAATGCATCTCCTTCTGTCTTTCCTCAGATTAATCCACGAGAAAACAAACAAACAAAGCTCAGCTTTCTAATAGCCCTAGGCCAGCAATGAAATCTGTGGGAACAAGGGGAATGCAGAGAGCTAATGATTGGCCATATAAATTTGGAGCATTTGAGAATTCAACAGAGAAAACCCAAGTGAGGAGATGACAAAGACAAGGATATTGAAAAGGGATCCTTGAAGGTCCTGCTTCTACAGCTTGTACATGAAAATGCCAACCACTTGCCTGGTTTCTAGAACTCACCATTGTGAGCTCCTAAGCCTAAATCTACCTAGGTATGCCTTAAATTGCTGGAGTTAGTTTTATAGGTGCTTAAATCCTTTATGCATCTTTCTTCAGTCTTCATTACAACGTGGACTATGACCACTTAAATCCCAGAGCACAGATAATATGTTAGTCATTTCATAAAAACAAGTGATTATTTTGGTTTATTTTCTTATTTGCATGCTGATTCAGAAAGCTCTAGACTCACCATGAATAAACAGCTCTAGTCTTAATTCACTGCATATAAAGTAATACCTAGCATTTAAAAAGATGTTAATGTCTATTACAGAGTTGTGGAATAAAACAGAAAAGAGCATCAAAAGTTTTGCCAGAGGTACAAAGACACACACAGACCAGGAGCAATGGCTGCAGTTTGATAGATACATCTTACTTGTGTGTCAGAAGCAATAAATTAGTAGAGCTTTAAGAGCCTTTTTTGCCCTTCTCAAATCAAACTACTCAAACTGGCTGTTTGCCTTTAGGATTTCCAGAGTCATTCCATCTAGTCTGTCCTGGAAAAAAAACTGAAGAAGGCTTTAAACCAGATCCCATGTTTTCAAATCACTGAAGCAAAAAAACTGACAACCAAGTTGCTGGACAGTGACAGTGTTATGCAAGTGTGGCTTTTCTATTAACTTTACAAATGCACATAAGGAATTAAAACTTAATTTCCTAAAAACATTTGAGCCTTCTTGTTTATCTCTTGTGCAGCTGCTGCATTTCATTTGAGGAATAGGAAATATAATCATGACTACAAATCTTGGCCCCAGAAAAGAACATGGCAAAATGCTGACAGATACTGATGAGGCAATAAACTAACAGCCTTTTGGTACAAAAAAGTTGGAACACTTGATAATGTAATGTAGAAAATGTTAAGAGCAACATGTGGGGCATCTAGAGGCACACACATTGCAAGAAAACAGGAAATAATCTCCCTTGGAATCAAGAAATGTAGAAAGTGCAATAGGCTTGTATACAGAAAACACCACATGCATGTTACATAAGAAATACAGCATTATGCCACATCTTTTCAAATAAACTATTATATTTCTTCACATAAGGATATGAACTGAGCTGTCCTAGTTACTCTCAATTCTAGTGTTACTTTCCTTACGAAAAAAGCAGTTATCCAAACAGCACATTCCCTGAGTCAACACAGAAAATCCACATAGCTGATTTTCATTTGGAAGAGTCCTCAAAACTTTACTGGGGGGAGAAAAAAAACCCCAAAAAAACCACGCAGAGTTTGCTACTGTGCTAGTTTTGGGTGGGTTTAGTACTTCATATTCACATGTATGCAACTACATTAACATAATTACATCCTAACTTACAACACTGTCTATGATCCAGTCCCAGTTTGGGAGAAATGCTTTGTAATTCTTTCCCTGAAGAGATCTCTCCAACTGGAATCTCATTCATGTCCCATTGGAAAAACTCAGCCAAAATATGCAAAGGTATGAAGGCCGACTGCATAACATGAAAAAACTACTGATTTTGCAACTGTCACACAGATTTGGAGACACAAAGAGATAGAGATAGATTCATTCAAACAACTACATGGATACGGAGGATAGAGGAAAAAAAACCTCTTGTCAGCCACAGTCTTACTCTGCACCTTGTTGACTTTAATTTGCAGGTAAAAGCATGAAAGTTCCACCCTTTAAGGGTTGCAGAGATTCTCTCAAGTCCAACCTAAAAGAGGAATTATTATTTATATTCTGCTTATTTCTAATAAGAATTCACAAACATTTGGCTATCTGGATTGAAAAATAGAACTACTTTACATAAATATCTTCAACATCCAAGAAAATGTACAAATCTGAAGTCAAACACATTTGGCTTGCAACAAGCCCCGTTTGCTAATGTCTTTATAAAGGCTCAGTTTTAAAGAGAAGTAGTCATTTTAAATATAACCAATACACTGCAAATGCCATCCCATTTTATGGTGACACTCACCATTTTTCTATACTTCTAGGGAAAGTGAATAGTAACATTCCACATCTGCTTGCAAGCAACATATACCTTATTTTGGTCCTGGGTAGGTAATCTCCACTCCCACATTTTGGAGTGGTCTTTTTACAGCTCAGAGAAAGATTGCACCTGAAATAGTCAGCAGCATTCTGCCAAACCAGCATTTAGTCCCCAAGGCTTTGGGTTGAGTGTGTGAAAGTGGAAAGCCATGATGACATTGCTGATTTTGCACTTGTGAAGGCTCCTCCAACAGACTGACCTGCAATACAAAACAAAGATCAATAGGGAAGTGTTATCTTTACTGAGCTACCACAAAGAAATACTAAAAAAATTAAAATAAAATTACTCAATCGGGTGTCCAATTTGAGATTTAAAATCCAATTTCAGAGTCTGTGCCAGAAAATTGAAGAATTTGAACACAGCAGCTCAGCAGAAATGGCCTATGGTGTCCTTTGCCTGGGAAGGCTTGGTAGACTTTGGGCTGAAAGGCACTCCTGACCAGAGTGCACCACAGCAAAAAGAAAAGACAGACTCCAATGGAATAAAAGAGAAAGTTAAACAGTTTTTGGCACAGCTATTGCCAAACAACTATCAGACCCCTTAATGGATGAACTCCCATTAACTCACACTGCAAGATGACAACGTGATGATGCCCCTGTTCAAGTGCAACAAGTGCTTTTCCAGAAAGCTACAGACTGCTGTGAAATCTGCAGAAACTGACACAAGGACTTTCCGATCTCAACCAACTTTGGGTACTTTTAGTCAAAGTGATACTAAAGTGGAGAACAACTCAACGCAGATGGTGTTCAAAGTATTTACCAGATTACATGGAATCTCTCACCTGAACATCTCTCTTCCCATATTCACCTCCAGGCTACACTGGAAAAGGAATGCACACTAATTTCTTTATCTAGCTGCTTCTCTTTCTGCCATTACACAATATATGGGGCCCAAATCAGCAGCTTTACCCTTCAAAATGTTGCTCTGATTTGTGCATGTTACAAAGTACACTCTGACTAAAATAAAACATAACTGAAAAATAGGATGTTTCCTTAAAAAAGATCCAGCATAGATCTAAACTGATTTTAAACAGATTTCTTACCTACAGCTTTTCCTGTTTGTACCACATTCCGGCTGGTAGAAACCATCGCATTTCCAATCCTCTTTCCACGTTCACTGTTTTGCACTGAGCTGAACAAGAGAGATACTGAAGACTGTTAGTTGACTGACTTATTACTCCCAGGTGTAAATAAACTAGGTAAAGTATGTATCATTACACACAGACTTACATAGCATACATATACATATAGTTCACATATATGGTCAAACCCAACTCCTGCATTGATCTTATCCACAGAGATCAGTTAGGCAAGCTTCTCAGAAGATGAAAGATGCTGCCAGCAGGACAGGAAATCAAAACACCCAATGGTTCATTCTTACACAGCACACTTTAAACCTTTCACAGACTCCATCAGGTTGGAAAAGATGTTTGAGATCATGGAGTCCAACACAGGATTGAACACCACCCTGTGAACCAGACCATGGCACTGAGTGCCACATCCAGTCTTTCCTTAAACACCTCCAGGGAGAGTGACTCCACTCCCTAGGCAGCACATTCCAATGCTCTGCCAATCTTTCCTACACATTTACCAAAATACATTTATGATCAAAATTACAAAGTCAGATTTGCAGTAGGTTTGGGAATTCATAGCCCTAATACATAATCTTTAAAACAGAACAGCAAGTGTAACTGATCAGCCCTTTTTTTCTAGATAGAACTTACTTTGTATCTTTGTCTAAGATTAAATTTTTGATCAAGGACAAGTTTACACTCATGCTTTTGTTAAAGAAATGCAAGAAAATGACAGACATGATCATCATTTGGAAAGAAAAGCACAAAAGTGTTCAGTTCTACTGCAGAGGTACAATCACTTGAAAATAATCTCATTTAGTTTTAAGTTATAACTTTCAAGTTCACATTTCAGGCTTTGCAAACCCATTAAAATTGTGAAACTTAACAACACATCATGCCACAATCTTTTCCCACTTTCAAAACCTTCAGTGTAGAGGGAAAAGGCAGAAAAAACAGAATACACCAAAACCAAATCTAGATTCAGTTTGCAAAGACAAGTAATTTTGATAAGGATCTGGTATCAAAGTCCCACCTACAGAATAAAGGCACTGTTGTAAAAATACTTATTGTTAGAAGCACACTAAGAACTACTGGACCTTTTACACTGATGTCACACTACCCAGAAGAATTAGTAACTCCCCTTTCAAACAAGGGGACAAAACCAGGCCAACATTATAGAGACCTCTAGAGCTTTCAAAGTAAGACTTTGTAGAAAGATCACGCATTAATAAAAGAGAGAGAGACTGTTGTTTTATGGTTAGCACAGCTAAATGAGAAAAGAATCCATTTTGCCCAGTTAAACCTGGCTTAAACCCCAGGCTGAATTCTGGCTTCAATTAGAGCTGAACAGCTATGGAAAAACAAGCACCACTGAGTTTTAGACTAGAATTTTAAAAGGCTGCAGTTGCGATCAACTTAAAGTTCCTCTGAGTCTGGTACAGTAAGACTATGCAAAACTCATTTGAAACTTGCAAATGGAAGGAACTGAACGACATCTCACTATGCATACAGTAAACTTTGAGTTTTAGAAGAATGCTCTATTAAAAACCATCTAATTAGAAAGAAAAAAAAAGCTGTTTTCTCCTAATAATGAGACCTAAAATCAAATCACTGATGGAAGTTTTAACAGCTTTAGTTGACAAATTTAACATAAACATACAAAAGCCTTATAATTGCAATGCAAAAAATCAAGGCTATATTATGTAAAGTGCAACATAAAATAGTGCATTCGCCTTTTTTTTAAAAAAAATTATTTATTTCAGACAAATGTTTCATCTTTAGATGTGGTGCTGTTTTGCATGAGAACTTTGAGTATAGTTTCATGAAGATGGCCAATTTGAATCCTTATCTTGTTTAGTTCATGATAGCAACAGTTACACAGTTACTGATATTTGACCACACTTCTGAAAAATACAAAGCAAAGTACCATGTACTTACTGTGACAACCGTAACTTAACATCTGATACAGAGTACTGTCCCTGGAATGGATGGCTAGAAGAGGAGGAAAAACCCAAGAAAACATTAATTTCTTTTTCATTATGAATCTATATCAAGCAATTATTAGCGGTATTCTCCTCTGTAATATACAAAAAAAAAAAGTTCAAAAAATATTTTGCAGACTACTACTCTATCACTTCACAAAAGTCTCAGTTGCAGTGACTATTCAATCACAGATTTCTTATGAACTACCTGAAAGGTGCCTTCTAATTACAGATGAGATATTAACAACTTTTTCATACTCAGTCAAAAGCACCTCCTTCCAGCAACACATGGCAAATAGAAAATATCCCTTAAGCAGACCAAAAGAGCTTTGTAGGTCTAAGGAAAAACCTTTTTCAGACTACAGCAACAAACAAAGTAAAAGCAAACAAAACTCCCTGCAGCAGAGTAATAACCCACACTAAACAGAACACGTGCAGAGCCAAGAGTGTACCAAGCCTGGCATTGCCAAATCTTTCAGTGAAAATACACACAAAACAGCCATATCCCCTCTAACCCACCAGTGACAACCCTGGACACAGCTATTCCCTGTACACCTGGAAGCAATTCATGAAAAGCAGAACCATGTGAGAACAATTCCTGAGGAATGACAAATTTTCTGTAGCTGGAGACAGCTGACAATTAACTTGAATAAGTTTCACTTCTCCTGACTCTGGATATGTTTTTCTTCATATAACTACTGCCCAGAATTAGAGTAAATACTACAAGGTTTCCTTACCTAGAATTTACCTCTGCAAGAGCTGGATGCTTGTTGCTATTCCATACTCTGTAGTTGTGGGTATTTTTCCAGGCTGTTACAAATGCTGTTCCAAAGTCTGACAAAATCTTTTCATTGTCTGATAAATTAAAATAAAGATGAGAATTTGAAGAAATTCATTAGAGATGTAATAATTACAAGACAAATTACTTTTTTTCTTGTAAGAAAAATTTCATTTTTCCAGGCTCTTACCAAGTCAGTAACAATTAAAACTCCAGTACTAAAACCTGGGTACTTCAAAAATAGTTTATTTTATTTTGAAGTGTCAAAAATATACAGTATCAGGACAGGAGGGGAAAAAAGAGCTAAAAATTACTTTTCTTATTTTTAATTAATTTTTAAAGATCTAAGAGCTCAATTGTGAAAAAAAAAAGAAAAAAATCCAAATATGTCTGTTGACTTTTTCTCTGGGCAGTGACAGGAAAGGGAAAAGAATGACCACATAGCAACCAAGAACAAAAACACAATTTGCACTGGCCTTGGTCAGATACATTGGGCTTTGCTGTACTGTTATTACTCATTCAAATTTAGTAACTCCCAAATCCATTCCAAAACTGCAGTACGAAATACTGTGGAACAAACTTATCGTAAGAACAACCCCTTTAAAACACTGGGGAGTATAGGAAGTAATTTAACAGCCAGCCAGTGAAGGAGTATGAGTTCCCAGAAAACCCTAATATTTCATATCAATCTGGTAATCCTCTTAAAATATTAATTTTGTCAGACCAACAACTTGGCATCTTCCAGACTTTAACATCAGGTTCTCAATCCCATGTTTTCTCACATATACCACAAAACAAAATCTGAATTTAATTGGTGTGAATAGAGAAAAATCATTATGAGAATGAAGTTAACAGGGTAAGTGCAGGGCAAACTAAACATTTTCTACAAATAAAAAAAACACTGATTCTTTTATTTATATTCACACAAAAGGCTGGAACGTAGAGAGTTCCTTCTGAGGTAAAGCAAAAAATGCTGAGCTCCAGGAAACAAAAACTTATAAAGCCTGTAAATGACACTTTTCATGTATACGAATCCCTACTTTCCCATTCAGACCATGGCAAGAAGGGAAAAGAGCTGGAACAGTCTAGTAAAACTTCCTGAAGGCAGATGCTTAACTTCACGTCTCCTTGAATCCAAGTAGTTTCCCAAAATTACCTTCAGGTTGCAACACAGTCTAGAAGACACTCAGATTTGTCTCATCACATATAGGTTTCAGGTACTTCTACTTATGAGGAAAACTTAATGACATCAAGGAGAAGAAGACATTCTAATAAGAAGGTGTCTGTAAGACTGTGAACTAAGGATTAATAACAAGCTTGTCAAGAAATAACAGTGATAGTCAAAGACAACTGAAAAAGCAGCCTAAAATGAAACTTTAGGCAGAGGGAGATCCACTGACAGACCACACACATTGACAGCAACAGAGCAAATGCTTGATATCTCCATCCCTAGACGAGGTATCTGTTCTACCTGGTTGCAGCACAGCAGCAAGCAGTGCATGAAGATAAGCACTGAACTGAGCCCTGATCCATTCATCTCCTCCTTCCCATCCAGTGCCATCAAGGAACACATCATCTCTGTTCTCAGTTACATGCTTCACCAAGTAATCTGAAAATCTTAGGTCAGCAGTTGTTGGGTTCAAGATCTTACGGAGCTCTGGATCGTGGATTTGCACATGAGCATCTTCTATCTGTTTGAAATAATTCCAAAGGTAAACATTTATCTAAATAAAACTGCTTATACAAACTTAAACTACTACCTAAATCTAAACACTCATTCCCCCAAAATACAAAGAAGAAACAAATGGCCAAAGAAACAATGAACTAACTGTTCTCAGAAAGTCATACTGCTCTGATCTATCCAAAATTCAGTCATTTCCCTGGCACACAGTAAAAGTTGCTTATTTGACAGGATTTAGCAGAAAGTTTGGCAGAGGAAGTATGGTGCTCTTTGATTAGCACCTCTATTTATTAAGTTGATTACTTATATAGAACCATCTTAAGTTACCAGATGCTGATCATATAGTTGTGTCTATTTGCTAGAAATGACACAGTGGGTGTTTTAGATACTGTGTTTTTACCCTCTTGATTAAATCAGATGGAAGTCAAGTAAGTACCTGTATCTGATTCTCATCTGCAAGCACTTATTTTCGTGCTCACTGAGACCTCACTACAAAGCCACGAAAAAACCCATGATATGAAAAATTAAATTATATCACCAACACAAAAAAAAATTTAACAAATATCCTGCAAATTCAAATATCAGGTACGTACAAAAATATGGACAATAGTTTTGCACAGCTGATCTAATCTTGTCCTCTCAAGTCATAGAAATTTAACAAACTTCTGCCGCTGAGAATTTATTTCATATGGAAGGAATTCAAAATTCAGGCATGCACGTGAAACTGTAAAGCTACATTTAAAACAGAACCTCAGCTTCCCCCAGCTCTCCCCCCAGTTCAAATGCAAAGATCCATACTTCCACAATTGCATCACTCAGGTGTTTCTGCTGACGGAACAGGATGTTGGTAGCTCCCGCAACAAAGCCGCGCACTGTCACATCCGACAGGAGATGATGCTGCTGCAGCGCCATATACGGCAAACAAAGGTACCCCTGGAGCAACAGAGACATTCACAGAAATAACATTTTTAAAAAGTGCCTGTATTCAGAGGTTTTCCCAATAAAAGCCAGCATATTTCACCCAGAATGAACCTTGGTTATTACAGTTTCAGCCACAATCATCTTGTTGTTTTGCTACATGACATTTGCAAAGTGAAGCCACCAGATTCCACATGAATTAAATTTTTCAAGAGATTGTGTTGCCTTCCAGTCTCAGGATTGAAACGGAAATCCAAAGCAAAGGACGAGAATTAAATGTGTTTTTAAGTGAACAGAATAAGCAGTATAAGAGCAATAATAAGCAGCAGGAATGAGGCCTCAGGTCAGTTGAGAAACAAGAAGCCAGTGGAGATAAGGATTCATCTCTCCAGTTGTGCATGTGATGTCTTCTGGTAGCTGTGAGGCACATAATGCAGGAAAGCTACAGACAGCTATCCATTTCGTGGGTGGAGATTTCCAGACACCAGGGGTAGCAATCAATTTTTGATTAGCATATGTAAGCCTGTTTTAAGAAGAAGCAGGATAGAAAGCAACACACTGTGCTCTTTAGCTGCTTCAGTGTTGCAAGTTAATCTAGTATCCTACATTCCAATTTAAAAAAAACAACAAAAATAACCCCAAAACATTTTGAAAAAAGGCTTTGAGTTAGTCACTGAGGGGATTATCGAGAGGCAGATGTAGGTAAATTTTATTTTAAACACAGGATCAACATATCCCTGTCATCTAATTCAGCTGTTCTAAAGCTCTAAGAGCTCAGCTGTGAGCTCAAAGCAATTTTTTCACTGGGGCTAATGGCACATCGGACAGAAACAAAGAGCACATACACTTTATCACCCAGTATGCGGTAGTTGGAAACATATGGAAGAAAGGAGCACAACTACTCCCTTTTGTTGTATTAGACACAGGGACGACAAGCATTTATCAGCTGAAAACAAACAGCCTGTGTCAAAGGAACAACAGTGCTTTGAAATGAATCACAAACCTAAAATGAAAAGTTTTCAAAAATTACAGCTTAAAAAGCAGGAAAGGGAAGGTTTAATTACTGTATACTAAAGTAGCAAAGTCTGGGAAATCTTTCACTATTTAAAGTATCAAATGCCAGTTTACAAATGCACATTTGTAAGTACAACAACTTTTATTTCCATGAACATGTTCCATTCCTTTTTAAAAGAGTCCAAATGAAATTACTATTAGATCTTACAGAACTGGTACTAAAGAAACAAGTACCACAAGCTATTTTCCCTTATGTGTACCTGGATAATGTATTATACCACCTGGCAAAACTTCCTCCCATTCAAATTTGTCAGATTTATTAGTCTTTCCATGGCATGGCATAAAACAATCCTGAGCTAAGAGCTCTAAATGAGATGTAAACTTTCCAGTAAGTGGTTAAAACTGTAACTTTGAATCAGATTTTTCTGCTAACTCAGACATGCAAAGCCTTTTTTGCTTTAATTACACTGGCTGAACTCAAGTGAAAAGTGCCTTTGTGGAACAGAAGGTAAACATGCAGAAAATGTCAGCTTCCTTAAAATCCTTTTCCATTTGATGAGCTTAGCAGCAAACAAAAGTTTGTACTCGGAGGTCCCCTTATCAATTATTTTATTCTTACTTTCCATCTAGTATTTTCAAAGAACTAGACTAAATACAACTTACAGGTTATAGTGCACATTAGACAGATCATAAGGACAAACATCAAATGCAGATCTTTGTTGAAACAGCATTTCTAATGGTGACATAAGGCAATACAGGGCAATGACATTTGAGCTGCTCACTTGAGCCCACACAGTGTACTATTTCCAATGAAAGCTACAGTGATAAGCTTAAACACAGTCATAAAATACAATATTCTGCAAGGAAATTTAAATAAACTCCTGCAAAGGAACAAAAAACCCAACCACATTGAACATCCACAGTTTGAGGAAATAAATCTGAATCTTCTATCTTCTACTATGGGCAAATGTTCATTTAAAAGTTTATTACATTAAAAACAAAACAATGAAATGCATTATATAACTTCTTTTATTGACAGCAGTAGCTCTAAAAGGGATTCATTTTACCTGCTTTTTATGGGAAACTAGCCCTACTAACCAGCTCTACTTACCATTCCTATTGCTTGCTATCTGATTATGCCTACCAGAGTCCTTAGAGATTCTGGAATACCTGGAGTTCAATTAGGTATCAGTGCAAGCTTAAAATTCAGCAGCTCAGCACCATGCACAGGGAAAGAGACACAGGAAACAGAGAGAGTTATCACAGACAGGAGGGTGAAATTTCACCTTATCTATTTTTTATGTCATTTTATATGTATATATGCATTTATATACACATTTTGTGCATATATACACATATGCATTTAAAAATACATATATACATATAAAAGACATATAGGTATAAAAGATATAAAGGCTTCTGAAGTACTCTGATCTTGCCCTACACAAGTTAGATCACCAGTTCCTCAGACAAAAGAAAAATGTAGTTTCTG
Organism: Sterrhoptilus dennistouni; assembly: GCA_013397095.1. NCBI lineage: Eukaryota > Metazoa > Chordata > Aves > Passeriformes > Zosteropidae > Sterrhoptilus > Sterrhoptilus dennistouni. Next base: position 2,027,826 of record VWZU01012524.1, read on the forward strand.
CTACATACAATTTATTAACCACACTGAGGCTGCAAGTTACCACCATGTAAAATTGCAAAAAAATTGCAAATAATATTAAAGTGTAGGTATGAAAGTGGAATGCAAATATGCACATGCACAACCCTCTCAGGTCTGTCCACCTGCCCAGGACAGAGCATACTTACATGTTTTGAAGTACCCTACTGTCCACCTGGAGTTCAGTAACCGCAATTATTAGCCACTTCTGGGAAAAAAAGAAGTCTTTCAAGTTACCAGGTATCACAAAGAACATGCTTACCTTTGTAAAAATAGCCAGTGGCATCCCATACTGGTCCTCTTCCAACCCAGACACCAGTCCCTGAACAAGCACGGTGTGCCCTGTATTTGCCTGGGGCTGCACGGTGATGGGGAGGCTCTCGGAGCTCATGCCTTTGCTCCGAAGGTTTTCCGCCTGTTCCGGTGCTGGAGTCTCACGTTCTCCTTCTTTCAAATTACACTCCTCCAAAACGCTGGGATCCAGGGTCTCCCAGTCACTTTCTGAGGATGCTGGAGAAGCACGGGAAGGAACTTTCAAGCGCTGCACAGTACCATTGGAGGACTGAGCTCCATTGCAAGTTTTCTCAGGCTGGGAGAAAGGCACATTTGCTTTTTGACCTTCCAGTGAATTATTTCCTGCCATGTTCTTGTCTCCCTCTCCCATTCCTAAGTTTGCATTTGAAGCATCAGCAGCAGACACAGAAACATAGTCATCTAACTGTGGTCTATTTTCCTGCAAGCCAGCATCCTCTGATATGCTCTTTCTTGGTCTGTACTGTGAGCAGTCACTAAGACCATGTTCAATCATACCTGGAAAGAAGGACATATGAATATCAGCATCTCAATCAAAATTTAAGTGCCTTTTGTAGGGGGGGGGCGGGGGGAAAGAAGTGCTGTTGTGTATGTAGAGGAAATCATGTATTTTAAAGCACTACTTTGGGGAGGGAGGGGTGTGTTAAAAAAACCCAAACCCAAGCTCTACACTTTCTCTCCTAAAGAATCTGCCCTAACATTTTGCTTTAAGAAGATTGGTTAGAAGCTAAGGATTAGCAAGGTTAGGGGTTATGTTTGTTTGTTTATTTGTTTTTTAAGAGCACATGTGGAAGGAAAAGTTTATATTTTGGGGTTTTAAGGAACTCAACAGGAATGTGTTACTTATTCAGGGGCCCCAACTGTGTTACCCACAGGAAATACAGAAAATCCAGTGGCTCCAATTAAGCAAAAGAAATAACCCATAAAGTGCAAGTAGTAAATGTTAGGAGGTGTGTGCATAGTACATGGACATGCACACAAGTCACTCATTTTTCAGGCAACATATTAACCTAACTTTGTTATCACATAAGTTGATTTCCAAGTGACAGCAGAGCCTGTCTCAGTTATCACCAGAAAGCATATAAAAAGAAGTTTAAACTTCTCTTCTTACCAGGAAAGAGTGACAAGACAGTCATCAGAGCTCCCACCAATCTATTTACAGGAGAAATATAAAACAGCACCTGGTGGCAGGAGAGAGGGCAATGGGAGGAAGAGAGAATGCAAGAGAGGAAAGGGGAATTAGGGAGGGGAGAATGAGAAAAATAACATTACACTTATGCATGACAAATGACCCATGCAAACTATTCAAGGCGCTGCTTTTTGTGTTATATTACAAGGTCTGCTTACTGACAAAACTTCCTACAACAGTTCAAAGTAAATATTTAAATATGTCTACAGAATCCTTATATAATATTTGTAATATATTTTTTATATACATATATACACACACATGTTTGTAACATACAGTTATTCAGACTTTTCTACTGGTTTTTAAGATTTTTTTCCAAATTGATCCAGTTACTGAAGTACTGACAGAAAAAAGTTGTTCCTGGCATGCTGCATAAATTCTTGCTCATTTGTAGCACATTAAATTCTCTGTTATAAATCAAAGAGGCCAAATAATCTCCATTCCAGAACATTGACACAAACCTATGCAAAAACATTTCTTTTAAGGAGTTATATTAAGGATATGCAGATAAATGGAAAACAGGATAAATGCCTTTTATTACAGTAATATTCATATGTAACAAAAAAGATTTTTTGGAAACAAGACATGACTGATGCTAACTTTGGTAAAGTACTTAAGGCATAACATGGGAAAACAGAATCTCCTTAACTAAATCAGAGAGACTGGAATTAGTAAATTAGTTAAGAACTCAAAAGGCGGTGTCAAAGGCTAGCAATGAGAGAAGAAACAGAATCCAGACTGAATATTACTACTGGAATTTGTTCAAAATAGGCCTTCAGGAAAAAAGGGGGGAAAAGGAAAAAACAAACAAAACAAAATAAAACAAAACCAATCCAACCTCAAAAAATCCCCACAAAAGTAAACTTGTTTAAAAATGCCACTTTTACATCCTTAATTAGCATAAAAAACCATACACGAGCATTACGAGGAATCAAGAACGCAAAAAAATACAGAATGATCTAACTTTATGACTTTGCAGTCCAGTTTAATAGGCATATGATGTAATTAAAAGTGCAAGTTTGTGGACTTAGTCTTAATAAGAGACTTCTGCTGCAAGAAAGAAATACACTTTAGAAGAGCCTGATTAATAGTAACTCATGTTCCACTAGTATTTGCCAGTCTACAAGCTAGTGAACTGATGGAACAAAGAGAAAATCCTACACAGCCTGAACGCAGGCCAAATGATATTTAATGGTACCTCAGCTGAAAACAGACTATGTATACTATCCTAAACATACTACAAAGAAAAATTGTACAAGATAGGTGAATTCAAATTGCAACAACCACTGAAAAAGCATGATGAGAAGAAGAAGCAGCTCATCTATGGAAAGTTTTGGTTGATTCCAATGGGAATAAAAATGTCTAATTTTAAAGATGCTGCTTTATAATATATGTATGAAAATGAATAGCAATGAATTACAACAGAAAGCCTATGATACTCCCACAGGTTTAGATTCTCAGACACCATGCATTCTTAGCCAAGTTTATTTTTAAGCCTACAGAAATAATTAAGCCTATAAAGAAGTACCTTATTTTAAAGAAATCTATTCCAGTCTAGATCTTTGTTTGGGTACACCACTTACTTAAGGCAAATACTTTTCTGTATTTGTTTCATCAGGTCCCTCTGCCATCTTTCTGTCTATAAGGATGCACAGTTCCTTGCCCCTCCCAACCCCACTACATGGGCCACAGCATTTACATCAGCAAACTGGGTGGTCCTGGCAGCAGAAAGTGAAATGATCACCATCTGGAAGTAGTCTTCCAGCCTAATAACAACTGAGAAGTGAAAAAAAATCTTTTAGCCTGTGGAAAAACATCAACCAAATTGCTACGGATTAAAGGAAATTAGTCTGTGGCATTTTTCAGATCAAGGAAAATTGGCATTACGAGTGGCTTCTTGCATATTATATTTAAAGTCTTTGAACATACAGATTCCCACAGTTATTCTGAAACCATAACATTTGCCAGAAAACAGGCAGGGCCTGAAAATCAAAACTTTCTTTTGAAATTGCAAGTGTTGTCTTCCTGTCAGAGCTAAGGGAAAAACAGACACAAAGCAACTTGCAGGTTTGTTCCACAAGCATTCAGTTACTTTCAAAACAATTTTGTATGTTTGAGTAATGTGAACACACTTGGGAAACCCTCTCTCTCCTCTCTTCCTGTGCATTTGTGTCTTATGGTTTGAGCGGTTTCAGAAAAGAACTGTAGCTCAGTGAAGTATTTTCTTCGTATATGTCCAAATGCTGAACTGATCTGGTGACCCCTACTGTGCCATAATTGTATTTTCTCAAGTGTACCTTCTGCCTATCCTTTAGTCATCATCAGCACATATTCTCATCAACAAATACTGAGAGAACTGTCAAGGTATATCTGACTTACAGAATTTAGTGACAAGTGCAAAAGCTTCAGAGAAGCTGCTACATCTATTTTAAAATGGAATAGCATATTTACTGCCTCACAAAAAATATCTAGGTCTCAGATACAGACTTTAAAAAACACCTCCAAAACTGTTTTTATAACTTATAGATTAAATCCTACTGACTTTCCAGCTATAGCTAACAGGAAATTCTAACATGCCTTCCCAGCACTCTGAAAAACTTAGATTTTAACACAGCAGGTTCACTGAAGAAAAAGGACATTTGGGAAACTGAAACAAAACTTTAAATGACATTTTTAAACCAAAACAAAACGCCTGCATAAATATGTCTGGCAGCTGATACACAGTCATTTCACTCAAAGTTCTTGCTCCAGGGCATCAATATGAACACAGAAGAAAACAAATGTCTCGATTTCACATCTACTTTCACATTTTGCATAATGCACTTAAATTACTCTAACAGCATTGCTTCTGAGGCATAAGATAGCCCAAAGCAAGCACTGAGCCTAGAATACAGCAGTAATTACCAATTTATAATCTGAGTTCAGCCTGACCCAACAGATACAGCTCTCTTCATCGTCTCCTGCAGGTGTCCATGGAATTCAGGTCTGAAGGACATTCTAGCACTTGTTTCCTTTGGTCTGTCTATTTAAAGCCTGAACCAGAAGTTTTACTGACTGAATCTTTGTAAAGCTGTATATGCCCTTTTAGGTACCCACATTTCCTATCAGTTGCTCCACACAGGTACCTATCTGCATGATGTTTATCCTGCCCTGTATTTTACAGTAGGTTAAAGTTTCTCTGGATGCATTTCATCACATTTTACCTACTCTGGCTGGGACAGCAACTAAAGAAGCAAAGTGTGGACAGAACAGAAGTAGAGGCAAATTTATAGGTCAAAACACAGCAGTTTCTTTTAGTCTAATAAACCAATTTATATACTGATGCACAGTTGTTGATATGACTTCAGATGCTTCTATTTTATAGATGAAAAATATTTAAGAGTTGTGTTTCTCTCTTCGAACTACCTGCCTCTGCTTACAAAACATTACCTTTTTCTCTAGGAGAATCAATTTAAAAAGGATCAAGACCTGAAAAAAACACAAAAAGAAAAAAATACAGTGAGTGAACCACTGCCATTTTTCAAAAATAATGTGCAAGCATAATCTCTCATTCAAGGTTTTATATTAATCACTGCAGAACAATCAAACGCTTTTGACCAGTGAAAACCAGTGTTGCAAGACTCTTTCTCCACCTGAGCACACATTTAAAAATAATATGAGATAAAAAAACCCCAAAATAATCAAAACCTCCACAAACAAGAACTCTGCAATTTGAATCATATGTAGTTTAGCAGAAAGAATATGTGCAATTCCAGAATTTTGAAAAACAGTAAACTGCATAAACATAAAATAATTCCTCCACAGAATTACTGAAAAAATAAAAAATCCAGCAAAATACCAAGAATAGTATTCACCTCACCTAATTTGAGGCATCTACAGATGAGGCATCTAGATCAGAAGTGGCTGTTCAGACTCTCTATACACTCAAGGAAAAACACAGATGCTTCTGGGTTATGATTGGCAGACATCTGAAGTTAAATAAAAATGAATTCTACTCCAAAAATTCTACTAAGCAGGTGCAAATACACCATGAAATTCAGATTCTCAAAGTTGTTTCCTTGATGCATCTCAGTTAATAAAAAGTTCTAAATGCTATTTGTACTTCAGCTATAGGATACATTCAATTTGAACAGAAATTAGGAAAAAGAAGGAGAGGTCCAAGTCCCCTCAGGTTCTATGATGGCAGAAGCTACCAAATTTATAAAACACAGGGAAAATGCTCCAAGTTATGTCTGTACAAACTTTAGCAGTATTCTTTTATCACATTCATTGAACAAGAAACAGAAACAAGATCACAAATGAGCTAGCATTCGCACTTTGGGACAGGACTACAAAATGTCACACAAACCTAGAAACCTCTAAAATTCCTTCAGACTAAAAAAAGCTCCTTAGTCTGGAATGCACTTTCACTGAAGTTATGCAGGTGGAATGGGAGCAAAAAATCAGAAGGCTGTAACCAGCAGTACTTAGGAAGCAGTCCTCTTACTCCCTGCTCAGGTATGTCTACATAAGCTTATTTTTCTGTTCCTCAAAGAGCATTTTACTCCCCAAAATAGTGCAGTCCTTTCTATATCCAGTAGAGAATGCCTACCTTGTGTCTAAAATGGAGAACAAGATCCCGAGGAGACAGACCTGAGGCACCAAAGAGAGAGCAATTATTACAGTTCAACAGCTGACAGGGATACTATTTACTTCTTGTCACCATTTTTCAGTGTGAGAGAGAAACCCATTATGGATTCTGTGTGAACCTGGTTATTTCAATAGGATACAATTATTTTTTTTTCCAGTAGGAGCAAGAATTCATCAATAATAGAGACAATAATAACATGAATATTTTTTGTGCTCTGAGTTAACTCCTGTTGGCTGCCACACAGCATTAGGGAACACTGAGGTAAATACTATACTGCATTCAGAAAACACAGGGAAGAGTCAGAACTGGGTGCTAAGATATCCTAAATAAAAGGTAGATGCAAGCTTGAACAATTTGATGGTGTGGGCTGCTCAATCTAAAAATTAGGAAGGTATTGTTTACCAAAAGCAGATAAACAGCTGCTAGTCAGACTTTTAGGTCAAGGAGTAATATGGCTTTCAACCTGAAACTAAGTCTCATTATGAAAGCAACACTACATTTTACATTTATTTAAATCCCTTAATAAAGAAATGCAGACTTCTGATGCTTAATCTGTTAATGCACATAAACAAACTGGCTCAGGAGAGGCATGTGTTGTTTAGTGTAACATCATCTCTGCTGCCTTGAACAAAACAAGTCACTTACCAAGATAAACTTGTGACCCTTCTAACGAGGTATTGCCCAAGGAACTATTCATATGATCATAAAGTTCCTGTAAAAGTTAGAACAAAGACAAAAAAAAACAAAAAACAAAACAAAA
>VWZU01012524.1:2034862-2055975 GCA_013397095.1 Sterrhoptilus dennistouni
AAAAAAAAAACCAAACCCCAGAAGGCGTTAATGGCACATGGTCACACAAAATCCAAAATAAATAAAATTCACTTATTCAAGGATTTCAAAGGCTTATTCCAGAAAGAAAGAAAAATTTTACAAATGGAATCAACAGAGATACAGGCTGACTACCACACTCGTATCTCATAAGAAATCAGAAAGTTGACTCTCTGTCAGATTAGGGTAGTACATTTAGTTCATGTTAAAGTATTACAGGAGCTGAATAAATGAATAACTTATGCAAAAGGAATATTTGAGCATTAAATTAAAATAATAAAGTTTGTGGCCATATACTGAAAGTTGTTCTGTGTGGATTTTACTGGAAAGTTACCTTTAGAATTGAAATTTGTGAGAAGTCTTTTTCTTCAAAATATGCATGTGTGATGAGTTGCAGTTTTGCTTGAAGTAACCCATACAAAGGCTTGGAAGAAAAACAAACAAAAAACAAATGAATAAAACTATTTAGTCACTCATTTTGAACTTTAATCTTCATCCATGCTTATCTTGCAATACTGACACTTTATTATACAGGAGTTCATGGATGAGCAGTCTTCAGTGGCTAACTCCCAGCATCTTTCTCCTGTGTTCATTTTAAATGATGATAATTTCATTTCTTACCATTTGCATGTACCATACCCTCACTGAACATCTTTCTGGAAAAGTAGTTTCCTGCTTTAACACTGTTCATAGTAGTAATAGCTACAGTGATAGTTCTTTCTTCAACTTTAAGCACAAAAAGAATTTGTATTCCCTGCCTGGTGACCAGCAGCTTTTCATTAATAGGTAGAAATAAAAGATACTTCTTCAAAATAAGAATATGCTGTCTGTGTGGCTATCAGAAAACTTCCCTCACAGCTGAAGGTAGTAGTGACTCTCTCCAGTGACTATGCTACATATCTTCAAGGCCCTTTCCAACCCTACCCATTCCATTACTAGCCAAACTCCTCAATTCTATCACATGAAATTGAGTTAGTAGCATTTAAGAAGGATCAGAAGTGCAAATAGGTATCCACCCATGACAACAGGCAGACACTTTGCCAGTTAAAAGCAGATACCACAAATCAAGCCAGCTCACTCAAATGCCACAGTTTTACTCCAGTAATTTGTTACTCTCCAATGGCTAAGAGAGATGTTTGAAGCTAAATCTTCCAAATAACAATATGGAAGAACAATTGTTAAGGTTACCTGAAGGTGTTTTGGGAGTTAAACAAACATTCTTACCAGCTGACTGAGAACACAGACACTTTTCTGTACAGTTTCTCGGGTGATGTCTGCTTGCCGTACTTTTAACGCCTAAGAAATAGAAATATTGCAGAGTTTTTACCCAAACACAATTTCAAAATGAATTCTTTCCCAAGTCTAGTTCCCACTACCCCATTATTTAAACAAAATCCTAAAAACGGCTCTCTTCAAGGGTGGAATACCCAAACCATGCAACAGTATGCTCTTACATTTTCACAAGGGATAGACTGGGAAAGAGAGGCATGGGTATCATCCACTATGTTAAGGAATGGCTAGATTGTGAAGAGCTGCCTCTGAGAAACAGCCACAAACAGGTGAAGTTTGTGGGTAGAAATCAAGGACAGCACCGACAAAGGACACCTGGCTGGGGTCTGCTATGAGCAGCCTGATCAGGGGGAGCCTGTTGACAAGGCCTTGCTTCAACTACGGGAAGCATTGTGCCCACAAGCTCTCATCCTAATGGTGGAATTCAACCATTTGGATGTTGGCTAGGAAAGCAGTGAGTCCCTGGATGCCCCATCCCTGGCAGCTTTCAAGGCTAAGCTGGATGGGGCTTTGAGAAATCCCATTCAGTCTAGTGGGTAGCATCCTTGCCCATGGCAGGGAGCTGGAACTAGATGATCTTTAAGGTTTCTTCCAACCCAAACCATTGTGTGACGATTCTTCTTACCTAGTAAGAAGAGTCATAACACTGACATGTCAGAGCTGTATTCTCATCTCATTGTGTTAGCAAAGATCCAAATACAGCTGTGATGATTGGCAAGGCACTGTTTAAAAGTCACTAGTGTGAGAAAAAGGCAACAGTCTGGAAAAGGAAATGGCATTTTAACTCAAGGGAATGTACAAGAGAGAAACAACAACACATCAGTTGCTCTTCTCTAACATCATCTGTGAAAACGGACCAGATTAAAATGTCTCTGCCTAGAAGTTGTTTCATACTCAAGCATCTTTTCTGAGCCATCCATAAAATAAAAGCTTATCCACAAAATAAGCTCCATTCTCAGCCCGAACAAATGGTCCCAGCACTTAAGAGCAAACCTAGAAATGGTGAGGGCAGGATACACATAAATGATCCATTTAACTATACAAAACAGAAAATGTATGGAATGCAGCCTACACATCAAAAAGGACAGATGGAGAGAGTGCTAGAGCTGTCATATGAAACACATTGGGTTTTATTCTAGTTGTTCCAAAGAGCTCATTTTAAACATCTATTTATCTTCTTAATTGGTTACTAAAAAGCATAAACTGGAATCAAGAGCACAATAAAGCCAAGTTATTGCATAGTGAAATACAGCAAGACTCTAAATCACAGAATACAGTGAAGGCTGGTGCAAAAATGAGTGAATGAAAACCAACGTGGAATTTAGTTCAAAAAAATGGAATTAAAAACTGCATGAGTAAAATTTCTCCTAGAGCAAGAACAGGCACTTGAAATATAATCGAGATGTAATTAACACAGAGTACATAAACAAGTCATATATTCAGAGGGTGTAAATTAAAACTCAAACCCACATATTTCAGATTCTTGGCAAAAAAAAAGTAATTTTAAAAGAAATTTGTAATAACTTCTGAATTCTATGTGCACAGATCATACTACCACTACTATTTTTGAAACATGGCATGATTTGAGTGGATCAAGTACTTAATTTCCTCAGTGTGATCATGTGCACACTGTGGTTCTCCTCAATTATTCAGTTTTACTGCTAAAGTTTGGTATCACTAAGCAGTTACCATGAATGGGAAGATTCCTGTCTACTCTGTAGAGTGTACATCTGGCAAACGAAGTAGGTGAAGAGAAACATCCCTACACCTCCATGGTCAGATCCCAGGAAATACTCAAATTCTCTATGGGGAGAAATTTCAACTTTTTCCACCCAAAAGGCCTACTGCCTGGAAATTTAACCTTGCCATGTGACAGACTGTCAATTCAGTTTTGCTCCTTGGTGCTGATGGCTGGATTGGCCCTCAAGAAACAAAATGTATTTTTCAATTGCCTTGAACATTTTAAAAGATCACAATACACCTGCTGATGTATGGGAAAGAATACTTCTCAAGTTCTGGAGCTACATATTGTGAGCATTTACATATCGTGAGACTTTTAACGTAAGACAATCATGCAGTTTTTGCCTGTTGGTGTAATGCAAGCCACTAAATTTTAGGTTTGTTAATGCATCGAACCTATTATTCATTAATATAATCAATTCACAACTTGGGAAGTTACCTTTGCTTCAATCTGCCGGTAGCAGGAGACGCCGTACACCGTGGTTCGATCCCCACATCTTGGAGGCAGATGGAAAAACACGGTATCTAGGAAAAAAAACAACGCTATTTTGTAATTCACTAACAAGAGTTTGGTATATTTCTTTTCAGCATCCCTTAAAGGTTTACTGCAGAAAGTACTGGCACATATTTATTTTCTAAAATTAAAGAAAAAAAAAAAAAAACCAAGAAAGAAAAAGGAACAAGTCACCTATAAAGTTATGTCTGGACTCAAGTTAGTTTTCACACTGCAAGATAATTTGTGGAAGAATCTCCAGGTGTGCAGGACAGCTTCATGTTTAGCCAGACCAAGCCAACATTGCTTTTCAGAAGCAGCTACTGACAGCAGAGAAGCACCACTGAACCCTACAGGAAAACTGCTTTCCCAATTCAGGACAAAGGAACAAAGGCACTGTGAGTCAGTGTGTACAATTAGGAGTGTGATGCCATTAAGAAAGCAAACACAATCAAGATAGGAAAAAAACCCCCAAAACAGGAAGGACACACACAGTTGAAAGGTGAGAGTAGCTCCTACCACTGCCAAGGTAGGTATCTGCACCACCACCAGCACTATATTACCAAAAAGAATTTGTGAAACCTAGTCTGACAGAAAATAATTACTGTCTCTGTGCAAGTGCAAAATGAAAAATAAAAGTATTTGTAAAATATGACAAGGGAAAGACTTTTATGGCTTGAGATACACACACAAACACACATATATACACACACTTGCTGCTACTGCAAAAAAATTGCTAAATCCTAAGCAAAGAAAGAAAGTTATCCTCTCCTTTCAAAACATGAGTGAAATCTTTTTTTTTTAAACCAACTATTAATTTTTTGTTTGCTTCACAGGAAGAAAATGAACAGGAGAGACAATCCCATATGCATTATGACCAACAGAGAGGGAGACTTTTTATAACAAAGCTTACTACCTTGATCAAGTTTATATTCTGGAGACCACCTATGGTTTCGGGAAGCCTGTAAGACAACTTCCTGTACCAAGTCATCCTCTTTGCACAAATGCAACTATGCACGGGAATTAGTTTAAAACTCAAAAATCAGATATCTAATAAAGTTACAGTAAATGAAATACAATTATTATCATAAAATCTATTTGCCTGGCTCAAGTTCATGTGTATTCTTGCCTACAAAACACAGGGATATATATTTCCCCTTTGCTGCCAACTCTTTTGTCTCCTTACCAAAAAATTATACATCTATATTCTTCAAGTACAGCAATAAAAATGCTCAAAGTTGAGTATTACCTGGAATGGTACTGACACAAGAGAGAGCAGATAAATGCAGCTGCATGTGATTTTCCTAGCTTTGAGTGTAGCCTACCTCTTGTAATGTATTTAACAATGCAGAAATATTCAGCAAAAATCATGGCCCAGAGCAGTCAGAGACACTCTAATTGCTGCTAGAAAGGGATTATTTTGATAAGCTTCCTTTGTTTCCAAATGAGATCTCCAAAAGCTGGACAATAAGGAAGCTAATTATATCAAATTAAATACAAAACAAATAAAAAGTAGTATTAAAGGGTTTCTGTGATTTTGCTGTTTGAAAGTGACTTCTTTGTCGTCTGCTCTGCAGAAAAAAAAGATGAAACAACTGGACACATATATAAATGTCAGGGATGAATAGAACTGCTAATAAAGAAATAAATGCAATATTAAAAAAATAAAAAGTGCCGCAAACTTGGTGGTGACTATATGGCAAATGGATACTTCTAACTTTATTCTATCAATACCCTTTTAAAGCTCATGCCATTATACTGACATGGCTTTCCATGACTTGGAGGTCATTTTAAGATATTCTAAATTAGTGGACAAGAGTTTATTCACCCTTGAAAGAACTTCTGAGAAAGCCAGCAGCCTTGCTTTGTCCTAGAACTATGCAAAACTGATATGTAACACAAGTTTTTACTGACATCTGAATTCTGGATGTAGGAGGTACACTTTTACTTTCAACTTTAGGAACGTATCATTGCCAATGTATTTTTCAACTTAAACAAAAAGTGCAGAAGTCTAATATTAAAAAGAATCGTTGGTTGGCTGTTCAGATATCAGGTTTTTTCTTTGGGTTACAGTAGAAATACACGCAACTTTTCTCTCTCATTGCTTACCTTCCTGATAGTTGTGAGCGCCATCTGGTAAGGCAAGAAATGGCAGGTACTTCCACTCCTCTGGTAAACTGTGGCTGTCATGTCCTTCTCCAGGTTTTAGGGGAGGATAGGAAAATTCAACCTGAACAAACAAATGAAAACAAAGGGGAGAAAAAGAGAGAATATGTTACAGTTACCATACAAACAGGCCTCTATGATTCAGCCTAGCACTTTTTTCCTATGAATATTATGGGAAAAAAGTGATTTTCTTCCAACTAGCATTCCTTGTCTCTTCCTTCAGTGCACCCATAGACTGACTTGTGCAGTTTAACTGACAGGCCCTGGACATATTTGGCTTCTAGAGCCTAATTCCTTTTCCTCAAGAGAAATGAAAAAGATCTTCAGGCAGAAAACAGCACTCAAGAGCCGAATATCTTCTTCTCTGTGTGCACAGAGCCAGCAGCACATCAGCAACATCAACAGGGGTCATTGCTGGGCACACATATCCTGAAAGCAGATTTGACTTCTGAGCCCTTCAAGTACTCATGACTAGGTAATGCTAACACATGCAGGCCTCTCTATTACCCTGCAAGGTGTTGAATCACCTCAGAAACTATACTAACAGCAAAGCACTGGCTTATATATTGAATATAACATGTTCTACACAATGGCAAAAAGCATCTCCTTTTCCTTTCCCTAAGAAATCCTGCTTTTCAATTTTGCCTTTCATTTAATTGCCATTTACCTCTTTTCCTAGAAATAGAGACAACTTTTCCATTTCTTGCACTACACTACACATCTACCACAGATCCTCACAATTAGTATGTTTACAGTGCAATCTTCTTTTCCTATGGAGAGGAGAAAAAGAAATCCCTCCGGGTTTCCAGCCACTTCCACCAAGTCTTTTCCACATGACATTTCTTAATTCAGTGAACAAAAGCTAAACAAAAATTTCTCAGTAAAAGAAACTGTTTATTGATACTGCAACTTCTCTCCAAGGATATTTAGTTAGTGAGCATAACTAGTGAGTTATAAAAAGTATGTACACATGGAAAATAAAAAGCATGACAAAGCAATCATATAAATAATCTTAGCATTTGATGAATAATGAAATATATTATTATTATTATTACAACAACAACAAAAGAAAAAACCCGTGAAAGATCAGAGTACCAAGGAAAAGTGAAATTCTTCACCTTAACACATGATGTCACTGTCTACAACTGTTGCCAACTTGAGTAAAACTCGCAAAGGACAAGAAAACACCCCGAGAAATCAGCCTTGCTACTTGTATCAATTTCAAGTTTTCCTATTCCTTGTCATGGTGGGTTGACTTTGGCTGGACACCAGGAGCCAGCCAAGGCTGCTCTACCACTTCCCTCCTCTCCTGGGCAAGGGAGAGAAAATATAATGAAAGGCTCATGGGTTGAGATAAGGGCAGGGGGAGATCACTCACCAGTCACTGTCATGGGCAAAACAGACTTGGCTTGGGGAAATTAACTTTATACCAATAAACAGATAATAAGAAGTAAACCTAAATCTTGAAAACACCTTCTCCCCACCCTGGGATGAGTTAATTCCTTCCTGGACTTAACTTCATTCCTGATTCTCTACCTCCTCCCCGAGCAGTGGAAGGGGACAGGAATGGTTCATGGTCAGTTCATCACACCTTGTCTCTGCTGCTGCTTCCTCCTCAGAGGGAGGACTCCTTCCCCTGCTCCAGCATGGGGACCCTCCCCCAGCACACCGCTCCATAAATTCTGCAATGTGACCTCTTCTCATAGGCTGCAGCTCTTCATGAACTGCTCCAGTGGGGTCCCTTTCAGAGAGTGCAGTCCTTCAGGAACAGATTCCAGCGTGGATCCCCCGTGGGGTCACAAGTGCTGCAAACAAGAGCCTGTTTCAGCCCAGGCTTCCCAGGGGGCCACAGCCTCCCTCAGGCTTCCATCTGCTCTGGCATGGGGGTGTCTACAAGTGGATCTCTGCTCCATCTCGAACTTCCATGGGCTGCAGGGGGACATTCTGTCTTACTGTGGTCTTCATGACAGGCCACAGGGGAATCTCTGCTCCAGCACCTGGAGCACCTCCAGCCCTTCCTTCTTTGCTGGCCTTGGTGTCTGCAGCGCTGTTTCTCTCACATACTCCCACTCCTCTCTTCTCTGGCTGCAATTTGCTTCTCTGCAATAACTTTCCTTCTCAAATACAGGATCCCAGAGGTGCCACCACCACCCCTGACGGGCACTGACCAGCCCTGGGTCTCTCCTTGGCTCTGTCAGAAATGGAGGAAGCTTCTGGCAACCTCTCGGAGAAGCCACCCCTATAACCTGCTGTTACTATGTGGAATCCATAGACTCTTTTAAACAAAATAACAAAAAAAGAAGAGAATCTGACTTCTAAATGAGAGATAACCACTGCAATTAGCATCCATACAACAGACAGAGAAACTGTCTGCCATTTAGTACACACGTACATCCTGAGAATTCCCTGCTATCCTTTTCAAATCACAAATAAGAAACTTAAAATGGTAGATAAGAAAATTAAAATGGTAGAAACTTCACATAAATGTCTGCCATATCATACCTTTTGCTGATACATACATACATACATACTGCTGATATTAAGATTCAAATTGGCTGACTAAAAACACTGTTTACAGAATTATTACTAGAATCTTGCAGGAGTAACTTTAGAAATAAATACAGCACAATTACTAAGTTTAAAACATAGACAGTCAAGGAGCATCTATACTTATGTCCTGACTCATGTAGTTTATTTCACTGCATGGCCAACAGAGAGAGATTCAGATTCACCCTCTGGAGGAGCTTCTTTCTAACAAATACAGAAGAAACCCTGAGTTCCTTAGATTCCAGCAAATACCTTCAAGGCATCATTCCTGACAGGGAAATACTGTAAGTGAGAAATTAAGACATCATTGCTCCCAAGCACCTTCAGAATTACCATTGCACTCCAGCCAAATAACGAATTAGGAGATTTAAATTTAAAGGAAAGAAGGGTAAGATGAGTCAAGTTACTTGAAAAACAAGTATTCACGAAGGAACGCTTCTTTTTAAAGTCCCGAAAAAAGCGAGAAATCTGGCTCCTGTGTTCTTTTCACAGTGTGAAATTTGCTGAAGAACTACTTTGTTCTAACTCACAATATGCTATCAACACCTCAGCTGCTATCAGATTATCACAGCAAAGGGATTTATGCAGGCTCTGTCAGTTCCAAATCCAATAAACTGTACAGGCATTAATAACACTGATTACAATCTTGTTTTCTATTAATCATCTTCTTTCAAAAACCAGTTTTAATATAAATTTCTGTATGCATGTGTGTGTATAAGCGAGAAGATCACAAAATTCAGGCAAATCAAAACTAAAACTGCTTAACTGGCCTTAAATAATCTATTTTACAAATACAATTTATGATAGATCTGATTTACATTATGACATACTATTATTTCTCCTCTTCTCCAAGAGGATCCATATAGGAAGTATCCTGATCTCTAAGGAGGAATCGCATTCATGTAGTTTAATAGAATTGCTGCTGGCCAAAGTACCAAAAGTGTGGAAGTAACAAAGAAACAGGAAAAAGGACAATCCAACAGCAAGAAGAGCATGCAATGCCCTGGAGGACTGCCTTCCATCCCTCCTCAAACTTAACAGGTCCCAGTGATGAGAAAGTCTGACTTTTTGATATTAAATAAGCAGTCACTGCAGGTGGGACTCACGTCAGCTGGCTGTATATCAAAAAGTAAGATCTCTGAGGCAGTTTTCCTGCAAAGTCAGAGAAAACAGACACCTGCAGAGGGTGATTCATCTGATCTATTTCTTTTGCCCATCTCTGAAGAGAGCTAGCTCTAAGTCTAACTTGCAGATGACTGACTTAATGCAGATGAAACTCACCCTAACTGCTCCCCATGCTCCAGATGTTCTGCTTGATTTCTCCAGCTCAATTTACAGACTTGCATCAATTGCAGTCAGGAATTCTTTGCATGGAAAGAAATCATTATTTCGAAAAAACCCAAAGTATTATAAGAATATTGAGCAGCCTTTAAAAAATGGCTAAAACCTCACAGTTCCTGAAAATTATGAAACTGAGCAGTGCACATGTATAAAGGTGGTAATAATGGGGTACACTCCTAGGGAAGGCAACTTAAAAAGTTATTTTCTACCTTAAACTCAAGACAAACCTTGACAGGAAGAAGAGATGGAACTACTGAAGAGACCTGTGTCACAACTCTCTTTTACCATCTTCACAGAATGAAGAAAGAGGAGTTCATTTTTTATTTAAATATAATGGCTTGTTATGTAAATCCATCCATATATGCATGTGCATGCATAAACGTGCACTTAAGTGTCCCTGTATGTCATTAATATATGTATCACTACAAAAAAGCCTGCAAATGTGAGAAATAAAATCTTTTCATAAAGCTCAGTAGTCAATAGGAAAAAAGATATATACACAAGTTTTTAGAGTTGACTGCCAGAGAAAATTTTACAGGTTTTTGTCTCCTCAGTTGAATTAAAGAAGACTCTTCAACAAGATGAAATTCAAATTCAAAGCTGAACTCCTGAGAGACTTCAAAATAAACTACATAAAACATGAACTAGTATCTCCATGCATTTCTTACTCTTCCAAGTGTCAGGGATCTTCATTTCATGTTGCAATTTTTTCCGCCGTCTTTCCCAACAATTTCAGCTGGAGATATTGCTCATGCCTGTCAAGGGGTTCTGATGGCAATGCTTTTTGCCTGTTCAGACTGTCGTGTTCTGTAAGCAGATAGGTCCTGACGGATTTCAGAACTAAAAACAGCACAGAATATTGTCTCAAGGTTATGGGGAGAAATAAATAACTATGGTCTTCACTACACAAAATACTTCAACTCTTGTGAATTATCAAGTCCAAATAAAATCTTAAATGGAAGTACAACTCAATTTCTGGAACTAACATTTTTTATTTTTCTGAAATTCTGCAGCATTAACTAACCTTTAATATGCAGTTTGTATTGAATCTAACAGCTTGGATGCAAAGCATCAATGAACACACAGTTCCAGTGGAAAAAAAATCCAGGCAATCTGGTTTTGGTCCTTGTAAAGACATTTCCCAGCTAGAATAAATTTACTACACTTTCATTAGGTCACAGGAAAGCAGGAAAGGAAAAATGCATTTTGGTTCCTACATCTAAGAATTAACATGCAAGTTCTTCTTAAAGAAAAATACATTGATTGTGCCTTCTACTAAATTGAAAGTACACAATCAGAAAAGAGGTTAAAAAGGGACACTGATAAAAGAGGGATTTCCAAATATATAGGCATGTCCAGCTAAACTATTGCACTCAAACATTTTACAAGCAGTTGGCATTAATTTTACACTCAGGTTAGGTTGTTCTCTTTATCTGTGAAAAGGACTTAATTGTTAATCAATGTAGAATCGTCAGTGAGCACTAAACAGTGATAATCTAAAATGTGCTGGCAAGTCAGTTACAACCTTCCATCATGCCCAACTTCACCTACTACCACATTTGAATTATAGTCACAATACAAGCTCTCCTCTTTAGTATAACAGGTATTTTGGAAGCTTTCTCTTCAGGTAAGTTATAAAAAAACGTCTGGATCCAAGTAAGTTTTTGCATTGGTACAATGCAGAGATCGTTTAATCTCAGAAAAACCTGAGATTTTTAGAATGACAGTATTATGTTAAAGACCAGGATGCTTCCAGTAAATTACAGAATCTAGTTTATAGGAAGCAAATCCATTCCATCCTCTAAACAATTGCTTTGATTTCTCCCATTGCTTCAACTGCAACAAACAGGTAGGATAATTGCTTGAAATGAAGAAAAGATCAGCAAAACCCACTAATTACATTTCTATTTAGAAAATCTTTCCCCTTCATAAATCATTAAAACACATTACACTTCAAGTATATCAACCCTTCCTCTCTAAAAAAGAAAGGCTAAATAGAGTATAACTCTAAGCAGCAGTAATAAAAAAAACCCAACAGAAAATTACACTTAAAAAACCCCATTATACCTCTTTATAAATAAGTCAGTATTTGTTCTTCACCCGAAGTGGGAATTTCTAAAATCAGTTTTCCCAATTTATTAGTCCTAGCACAGCGAGACCCAGAGAAGGCCAGCACACCAATGACCTTATCTGAATCACCATAACAACTGCAGCACACAGCCAAATGAAAATCCAGGAGCATTGTTTGCCTTTCAGCACTAAGAACAATTTATTATTTAAACAACAATTGAATTTAAATAACAAACTTCCCCCAGTTTTGCACAGCAGAACCAACAGATCAGGATCTGCAAGTTGAAGAGCCCATGTACATAACAATAATGACTATGCAGTAATATAATGACCACTAAGAGCAGGGTTTTAAATATATGTTATACATTTATATAAATATGAATATTTGTAACAACTACATATAATACATGTATATATGCATACAAAAATATATATGATGAATACACATAATACATACTTATATAAATATATTTTAAAATACACTATATACACAAATAGCAACAGCAAAAGAAATCCCTGTATTACAAGGAGGCAGGGCAGAGTTGTTTCTATCCTTTCAGCTCATGAAACTGGTACTTCCTCACATTTCCATATTGCTAAAGCCATAGAGTGGCCACTTACACAAGTTCTAAGGCACCATTTGTAGGCACAAAATCACCATGCAAGTTTCCTTCAAAAATTCTGACTAGGTTAGCAAAGTTCTGACTCTTACTGAGGCCCTTAAAAGATAACCTGAACCACCAAAACCTTTGTTTTCAACATCATGCTAGCATGCATTCTAGACACTCTTTCCAATTATTTAACACTTCATTTTTATAGTCATAGAGTTCAAGCCCTACATAAATACTGCACTTTGGAAGTTTGGCTCTTATCAGTCTCTTCAAATAAAGAAGAAAAAAACCAAACAAACAAACAAAACAAAACAAAACAAAACAAACAAACAAAAAAAACCACCACACTCCTTCCAGGAAAGGAACTTAATACTACTGCAACCACTTCAGCCAAGGGGACTTGCTAGGAAATTCTGTGGCATCAAGACAAGATGTGTACCACTACAGAAAGCAAGAATTCATAAAGGATGAACTCTGGAAAGAAAAAGCAGCTTCCCTGACGGAACAAGCGAGGGCACCCCAATCTCTAGCCCTAACAGAGATGCCTGTCCAACACAGCAGCCAGTGGAGACCGGGATCAGCAGCAGCCAATTGTTCACCCACAGACTGGCTCTTAATGCCCATCTTGGGCTCTGAACGAGCACACCCAGCTACAAGGACTGTGGCATTTCCCCTCTCCAGGGACAGCACCCAGACCTCAGTCTGAGACTCAGACACGCAGCCTTTCCTCAGCTCTGCTCCATGCCCTGGTTCCCAATAGCAAGGAGCTGGCAACAGGTTGACAAATGATACACTGAATCCACCTTCCCCTGGGAAAATGGGAGGACGAGGAGAGCAGGCACGCATCTAACCACTTTTACTCATCAGTTTAGGAATAGCCAGACTGTCATTCACCCAGCATCTACTGCTGAACCAATGCAGTCCAAGCGGGCCATCACTTGGTCTATGAGCCAACAAGCATTCAGGCTCTTTGCCAGAGGACATCTGATGGGTCCAGAATTATTGCTTTTAGCTTTTTTTTTTTTTTTTTTTCTTCCTCACAAGTTTCAACATCAGAATTGCTCCTGGGAGCCACGAAACCTGGTTCACTACCGGGTGTGAAGCTGAGAAGGTGCACAAACACAGCAGCATAGTGAAGCACAGAACTCACTCTGCTCTCAGTGACCCCAAGGAAGCAGGCAGGCAGCCCTGTGTCCTGCTCCCCAGCAGGTTGGGGCAGCAAAGTGCTTGCTTCACATCTTGTACCCATAACTTTCTTTGCTTTTAGAAACAGCATTCTGTCTAGCTGTATTAACTCAGCACTTCATGCAAGCTATGAGACGAATTATCAAAATTAGGCACAGATCATCAAGTCAGGCAATATTAGGACAGGGAACACAAAGTCGAGCCTGGCAAGTTCCAATTCACTCCTGCTGGAGTGACCTCTGTTCAGTGATTTTACAGCTTTGAACCTCCCTCTATTCTACGTGTATGTAAATTATGTTGCCACCTCAAGTCCCAAGAGCCCAAGTCACTATTTGAAAACATTCTGAAATAGGTAAATGAAGGTGCTGCATAAGTACAGAAACACATGTTTTATTGACTTAGTACTCATTCATTTATTCAAGAGAAAGGCTGAGATTCCTGGCACAGGATATTTAAATAAATACTCAGATGTTATGACACATACAAAGAACAGACAAATCATAAGATGAAAGTTAAGTATGATGACTATGGGAAGCATTACATAACTGCAAGTGGGTATTTAGGAACCTTCTCTCAACTTGTGTATCAGGGCAACTATGGAAAAAATATCCAGTATGGAATTCTTCCTTCAGTATGGTCCCAGGCAGCCCTTCACAGAAGTGACTGCAAGATTATCAAAAGCACCGGTCCTTTGAAAAATTAAACAAAGAAACAAAATAAAGAA
Organism: Sterrhoptilus dennistouni; assembly: GCA_013397095.1. Taxonomy (NCBI): domain Eukaryota; kingdom Metazoa; phylum Chordata; class Aves; order Passeriformes; family Zosteropidae; genus Sterrhoptilus; species Sterrhoptilus dennistouni. Next base: position 2,049,048 of record VWZU01012524.1, read on the forward strand.
ACACACAAATCAACCATACCTCCAAGTTTTTCTTGAACGCTGAACACTAAGTAATATGTAAATGGATTAAACGGATATGCAAAAAATGGAACTCATCATTAACTCTACACAAGAGATCAGGATCTGCAGTATTGTTTACAGAAGTGCATGTGCACTCAGTAATTCACTGTGTTTTTAAAATTATTATCACCCCATGCCAATTAGAGTAGCCTTACAAATAAAAGCTAAAAGCCTCTTTAAAAGTTACAAACTGTTGAGCATAAAATCCACATATTTTAGACAAAAGACTAATCTTTGATACTTGATGTATGCTATGATTAACTTTATTAGAAGATTTCACACTCATAATGGCCCTTTAAAGTGCTTTAATATTATTAAAGCAGGGAACAACAAAACCAAAGGAATTGTACTAATGTTTACAGGTTATCATCAATAGAAAATAGGAACAAAGCACTTCAGCTTGATTCCAGCCTAGTTCCTTTTCAACTTATTTTTCAACTGTTGTTCCATTAACAAGATCTTGTTTAATCACTAGACAAGATTACCTATTGCATAATACTTGCCTACTGTGCTCCCCCAAAACAAAGACACAAGGAATTTAAAGACAACAAAGCATACACTTAATTTGCACGTTTAAGAGCATCAAGCACATCTAAAAGAATCACAGCAACTACTGGAGTGACAAAAACCAAGAAGGGAAAAAATAATTCTCCAGTCAAGTAGAAAGAAAGGCAGCAAATAAAACAGGGACTAAGACAGGCTGGAAAGTGTTCCCCTGAAAACTTCCCACCCATGGAATCTATGGAAGAGAACAACTTCAATATTTCCCTCTTGAAAGAATGTGCTACTATCGAGAGCAGCAGACCTGGAAATGTAGGCAGTTCACAAGAGCTGATAAAAAGTGCAGACTGACCTTGCTCATCCCTTAGTCATCTCCTAACTCTGCAAAGTCAAGCCTAAGTTGCCAACATTTCTGCTTAAAGACACCTGCTCCCTAGGCACCAGTGAAAAAGGCCATGTCCACGGATTGCTCAGGCCACCCCAGGTGCCAATTTCTGCAGATCACAACAAGCACTATCTTCCAGTGCTCAAGTATTTGAAGCTCTCAAATGATGAAGATCACATACACAATTCAAGAATTAAATCCTTCCCTCTCAAGGATTATATTCAGGCTCTTCTCTTAAGCTGGGTATCAGCTGTTTCATTCCTGATCTTAGGTTTCCTTTGTGTGCCAGGAAGAAAACCTCTGGTCAGGCAAGAGAAGGGGATTGGTCTTCAGGCACAGTCCACACAAAAACAGTCTCGCACAGACAAACACTCAGACACTACTTTGGAGAAAGCAGGCATCACATTTACATTATAAAGTTCAGTACCTTGAAGATCCTTACAGCAAACTAGGATTCCATGGAAATATGCCTTTTGGTATTCACAGTAATCCATCCCCACATCTGTGGGAGTTTGAAATGTCATCCTCCACAGAAGTACAGAGAAATGGGTCAAGATACACTGCTGTTATTTCACAGATCAAAAATCCCAGGCAAACAAACCTGACCAGCAGCACGAGCATTCCAGGACACACTTCTTCACTTTCCCTACCACTCACAATTTAATTTTTTTCCACAACACAGTAAGAAATGCATATGTGAAAGAGAGCCAAGAGTAAAGTGGAATAATTTTAAGCTCTTAAGAGGATACATGAGACAATGGTCACCTGTTGCACAAGATGAGCAGTGATGTGCACAACTGCTCAGGACACCGAGTGCAGAAAAGCTGGGCCTTGCCCCAAATGAAGTGATATTTTGTGTGGCCTCACTGGTGGGTGACACAGGCCCCGAGTTCACTCAGATGTGATCAGCTTAGAAGCCTTGCAGCATCAGGAGAAGGTAGGGATTGTTGTGGCAGGTCAGGCACTGCAGCAGCAAAAGGACCATGCACTTCCTCAGCAACCAGCCAGGGAGTTTATGGGGGTTTGTGCCTAGCTCTCCTACCCACAAGATTTTCCACCTTGGCTGACATGTTTCCATCCTCTCCTTTACAAATACATCAGTTCTCATTTTAACTCTGCCTTCAAAATGGATTATTTCTAGAGTACTTATGATATTTTAAGACTTCCTACACCCTCAGACACTATTATCTCTGTGCTTCTCCATGTAAATAAAGCTTGAAGACAGCTCAAATGACAGTCACAGCACATGTCATCACAACTGGAGAACTGCATCTCAGGAGTTTCAGTCTTCCACTATCACTATAAATCAAAGGTCTTTCCATGTATTTTCAACACAACTTGCATCTTCTACTTAAGGTCTGTTCGGGTTACATTTTTGCTAAAGATTTGTACTACAAGGTAGGTAAGGACCTTCCACACTAGTTAATGGTTTCAAAAATTGAAGTGTTGTAAGGCAAATTAGATGCTTTATCAGTCGCTTGTACTGAGAGAAGGTGTTTCATGATTCTGAAGAAAACTTTCCCCTTTTTTGCTTTGAAATCACCAGTCACTCACTACTACGGTTCCTCAAAACTACTAAGGAATTTGTTTTCAGCTGCTCCAGAAGGAAGGCACAAATAGTCCCAAAGTCCAAGTCCTACCACCCTACACTGAATCAGATCAACAGAACCTGCTGCAGCAGGCAGCGACTCGAGCAGCCACAGATACTCCAAAACATGGGATCATTTCTGTGGCAGATTTCCCTTACTGTCACTTTGTGCCCCAACGCGTTTGTGCCTTGAGTCCTACAGAGCCTGAGAAGCGTGCAGAATTTCTACTGCATCAAATCTGTGTTAATTAACTGTGCTAAAACTTACATTAATGGGCAAGAGTTTGACCAACTACACACGATGAAGTGCTGTGTTTGCTGTTACTTTTTCCTGAGGCCACTCCTCTTATCCATAGCAAAGACAGATCAAAAAAGGAATTTTTAACGTTTGTCATTTCATTTCAGATGCATGAAAACCATGACTGAATGCATACTGCCCGTGAGTTCTGGCTGCTCAGGACATTTACTATTTAATGACACACTGAGGAGGGTTCCCATAATAAGTCAGCAGCACGTACAAAGCCAAAAAAACAGTCACCATTCCTGCTTCCTATCAATTGCCATTCCCTTCCTTAATGGACCTGTTGAAAATGTGTCAAATACTAGGTGGACCTAGTAGTTTGCAGCCAAGTTTCTCCTCCCATTCTCTGGACACTCTGCCATAACTAACCTCTAATCCTTAGCAAAAAGAGAAGGCAACCGGCACTATTTTGCATATCCCCTTAGATTCACTGTTCAACTCAGTAACTAAGGGGCCCAAAGAAACAGGATGACAATCTGCTCATGTAGACAAACAAAAGCCTGCAGGTTCTCCAAAAGTCTACTCCCTACTTGCTAGAGAAAACTCCTCCCAATGTGTTCACAAATTCTAGTGCTTTGGTTTTCAGACAACACAAAGCCTTTACGACAGTGAGAGGCAACTCCCAAGCTTTTAACAACTGCCTGGGTAACTGGATGTCCAGACTTAACATATGGCAAAACTTCACTTTGTCTCTTATATTCCAGCAAAAAGACCCCCAGTTTAACAGTCAGCCCTTGAAAGGAGCGCAAGGAACAATTGTGGTGCCCATATTCCCAATCCAAAGGCACACAGAAAGAGATACTGACTCTCCTTCTCTTTCAAAAGCGAATGCGTACAGATTGTTTTTCAAGTCTGTGAAAGAAAAAGATATTCCTATAAATTTCCAAAGTGCAGATCAAAGCCTTTGCATGTTACACATTTCTTATCCTATAAGTTTACCAACAGGAAGAGCTGTACATTTCAAGTGATGAAGCTTCAGAAGCAAAAGCAGCTATGAAAGAATCTAGCATCAAGAAATCCACAGAAAACCTTAACTCCACATGTATTTCCTAGTAAGACTACAGAGAAAAGGTGTAAACAGAAACTGAAAGGAGCCTTGTCAGGAAAACCAGGTTGATTCCTGTTAAGACAGGCAGCATAGCTCTATGATCTTTCAATTTCAAGCTTTCTAAATTCACTGAGTGATGTCCATTTGAGCACTGCCTAGACCTTTGCTTTTCTGGACTTCACAGTTTCAGGTATGCAGTCTGCAGCACACGCTCAGTTCACATTCACTGGTTCTTGTGCCAACATTCATTTAGATTAAACAGCTGGATTTAACCCCTCATTTTTACTTTCCAACAGTTTCTTGGAAAGCAACTACAGTGTTTCAATGAATACTTCAAAGGCTACTATCAATACTTTAAAGGTCATTGAGAGCAGTCCTGTGGAAAAGGATTTAGAGGTGATGGTTGACAAAACACTCAACATGAGCTGGCAATAAGCACTTTACACATTGTAGCCCAGAAAGCACATCCTGGGTTGCATCAAAAGGAATGTGGCCAGCAGGTCAAGAAAGGTGATTCAGCCTCACTGGTCTTGTGCCCAGGTGTCTGCCCTGTGCAGCTGTCCACCTGGGACACAGCTACCTCAGAAGCAACCCACCAAAACAAGGCTTGCTTTTTGGTCACCTCAGTTCCCCATTTCATCTTGCTACAACTGCCTCTGCTCACCAGTTGTGAAGAGGCAGGAGAGGAAAAGGGAAGAATGTTTCTGTACCTCCAGAATACAAATACCTCCAGATCTACTTTGTTAGCCTAGCTAGGGAAGCTCTTCTACATTCTCCTTTAATACAGACTGCTCAGGGACTATCTCATGCAGTTCTGGAAGAGAGAATTCAAATCCCTTTCTCTAAAAAGTGGATCAGAATTTATATGCATCAATAAACATATAATCACACAACACATTGTCATTCTTGCCCTCAAATCACACTGTTTTGTTCACTTAGCCTTAATCACACGTGGTCTCATTTCTCTTCCAGACATTTCCTCGTGTCAGTTCCCAAGCTTATACTGTTATTATTCGTTCCAATTGCACAACTTCATAAGGCACCCCATTTTATCAATCCAGCATTTTTTATTGTCCAGCTCTTGCATGACTTTCCAGCTTTCCTTTGAGATTCCTCAAGTTTGCTTATCACAGTTCAATTTTATGGTGTAAACAATACCAGCACCACTTTCAATCTTGAGAAATACTTTTTGCAAGTACCTTTCCAACTAACAGTTCCTCTTCTGATTCAAATCTGTTTCTGCTTCCTCTCCTTCACACTGCTCTTTACCCAAGTACCAGCTCTTGCCCTAATTCTCCTGTATGCCTACCTTAAAAATAAGTGTGATCCATTATCAAGTTCCCAGCAGATTAGAGCTACTCCATTTCTTTCACAGAGAAAGGAATTCAATCACTTATTCTTACAAAAGATGCAGGTCAGTCAGGCATGATCTACCTTTAGCAAATGTACATAGGACCCAGTCTACCCAGTTTCATGTTGTTAATTAATTCTTTCCTTCAAAAATTCTCTAGAGTCTTGCACACTACTGATGTCAAACTCATTAGGTTATAGCTGCGCTGCTCCTCGCCTCCAGTTCTTTTTGGAAACATTCTCCATAGTTCAGTAAAAAAACTGCTAAGTCAGAGGCAGGATACATTTAAAATTAGATTTCTGTTTAGCTTTCCCTTAGGAAGCCTGGCTGGTTGTGGTTCTACTGAATGTCATTCTATTCCTGCAGTTCTCCCTGTGACTCAGCTACCCTGTATGCCTTCCTCTCCAGCTTCTCCAGGTCATTTCTTGAGATAAAGAAAACTTCACTTCAGAGGTATTCCAACCTAATTTTTGACAACACCTCAAAACATACTTCTAGAAACATTTTACTAGCAACAAAATAAAAATCACTGCTACTAATTTATAGTTTTGGGGGGTTGTTTGGGGTTTTTGTTCTTTTTCTTGCATCAACACTGCTTAAAGTGCAAGAAAATTAATACACACACCCCAGAAGAGAAGAAGACACAAAAGCAAAGATCTTCTCCAAGAGGCCAACAACAAGGAGAGGGCAAAAATATGTTCTTTCTCCTACAGACATCCAACTAAGGCTCACCTTGTAACAGTGTTTGACAAGAGAGTGCCTGATAAATATCACACACCCCGCAACCCAGATGATCTAATTACTTCACAGGAACTGATCCTGTGAACATCCATATGCACACAGCACCCAGACACCCTGAGGAGAAAGCATGCATTCGAAAACCATGCACATCTTTCAGAAATCGAGTTACTGCACCTTAGCCTCCGAGGAATTGTGTTTGGATTTTTTGCTGAAGCAATAATTTAATTCTCAGCTACCTTGTATGGAATGTGTTTATATCAGATCATAACAATAACAATCACCTTGTATAACAATAACCATCACGTTCATTAGTGCCTTGGCAATTTTTATAAAGGCCAAGAACTCGTTATGAAGAAAGACTCACTGGAAATCCAACATTATGTCTATCTGCTCTTGTCATAGCAAAGCAACTGTGGGGGCAGCCCAGCTGGGCAACCGCATCTCCTGCTTCAAGGGTTAAAAAAAGAATTAAAACAATCAGAACATAAACCAGCTATGAAATACAGGACATAAAATCCTTCCACTCTACAGGCCACATGAAGCAGTCAAGCATTTACGAGAGCGAGGAAGAGACAGGCAAAGAAAACTTGAATCCAGAGTGGGCTTATTACCCTGAGGCCCTTTGGTACAAGATGTACCTGTGAGCACTCAGTGATGGGCCGGCAGGGATAAAGGAAGGCGGATTAAAACACCATTTGGGTTTTTTTTTTTTCCTCAGCATTCTCTGTCTGAAGGCATTAAGCAGGCACAACTGGAAACAGACACGGTGCCAGGGCCCTGGCTCCGCCTGGCTCCCGGGAGGAGGGCGGGAATGGAGGCAGCTCCATGACCACGGGCTGCCCGGGGGAGCCCAGTCACGGCCCAGCCAGCCATCCCCGGCCGGGGGAGGCCAAGCGGGGCCTCAGCGCTCCGGGCCGCTCCTGTACCCCCCCTGAGCGGAGCAGAGCGCAGCC